>JAVCKT010022119.1:0-10832 GCA_032273925.1 Rhynchotus rufescens
TGGTGGTGACACGCTCCTCCACCTTGGTGACATGGATCTTCTTGTAAGCCTTGCGGCAATAGTCTAGTTATGGGCAGAAACAGAGGGACGTTTCTCAGAGACCAGTGCCTGCTATAGATGGGGAGGATGAACACAGTGGGCACAGAGCTGAGTTCAGATTTAGTCTGAGCCAGCAGGAACTAAGCAGCCCCAAATTTGAGAATTAATTAATGGTGTGTTCATAGCCTAGTGAAAAAAACAGCTCCAGCTAATGCCAGGTATTTTCACCTGCCAGTCGCTTCTTCTCATATTTGGCCTGTTCTTCACGGGAAAGCTCGTGGAATGCCCGGGGTGCTCCATCTGGATACAGGGGAGGAAACTTCTCAGACTCCAGTTGCTGCTGGATGCGGTGATACTCACTGCGGCTGGCAGGCACTGCAAAGGAGGGACAACTATGGGCTTTCCGAGGAGGAACAGGAAGAGGTCTCCACCTTCAGCTCCAACTACAAGGCCCATCCGTGCTGCAATGCAATGGGAAACTTGAAAGCAGAGAGATCTACACTTACTGAATTCTCCTCTCCATTGCCAAGTCATCCGGCGCTGACAATTGGCACCTGGCTTGTTGAAGTCACAGGCAGCACACGTGGCCTCATCCGCCATCGCTGAGGGCTGGATACACGTCAAAGACAACACACTTTTGTTAGAGGAAACATCTCTACTTCCAAGCAGCAACATAGACCAGAATGATCAGGTGCTGGGTTGCAGAAGAGCACAAACGTGAACATCACAGAGGTCATGTTCCATAGTCTTTCCTTTCTGGAAGCTTTTGGGAACACAAGTTAAAACCACTCTTCTCTGGAAGAGACCAACTAAAGCTATCGTTCTATCCTGGACAGACCTTTCCGCACACTTGGCTACTGGGGCAGCCTGCCTGGCTTTTAAACTCAGCCTTATTTTATCCTCCTACCCAGAGCCCAGGAGAAAATTCACTCCTTGCTGTTAAGAGGATCAAATCAGAGGAACAACCTAGATCATCTGCAAGTCAAAACAGGAGGCACATTCCTGACTGCACTGGTGTTACCCACCTGCAACCTGTTGGTCAGAATGATGTTGGGGTACATGGCCCCCACATCTAAATGGTAGATAAGCGGACATTCAATTCGGTTAGGAACATCCTTCAAAGAATTCAGCTTCTTTTTGATTTCATCACAAACCTGTGGCAAAATGTAAAAAAAAATAACATTCAAACAGAAAGGAATTAAAGATGTAATAAAATACATGCTGTATTTGGCCTCTAGCCTCTGCCAGCTCCTTATTAACGTGGGAAATAAGGCAGAGATGTCCACATAGATCAGCTCAGAGCTGAAGAAAGTCATTATGCCATCCCAATACTTGTGCACAGGACACAGCCTTGCCTGAAGAAACGTACTGTGAGTGCATCCTTAGGGGGTTCAGCTCCCCCTGGGACACCCCACCATGCCCTGGCCTGCAGGCTGGCACAGGACAACGTACCTCCTGGAAGTTGGTGACTTGATCCAGTGGCAAACGTTCCTCCTCTTCGATAGCGTGCCAGAGCATCTTCTCCACGTGCTGCACCAGGAAGTCAAAGGCAGCAGGATTCTGCAAGGACATGGGAATGACGGCGAGACCTGGGCTAACCCCAACGCCCATCCTCGCACACTGTCCAGAGAAGGGGGTGGGTGACAGATGCTACTAGATTATCCACGTTCTAGTGTAACTGCAGAAATATCTGAACACAGGTGCACTACCTGGAGCATTTCTCAGTATGGATAGAGAGCAGTCCTCCCTACCCCTTAACTTGGGATGTTAATTCTGGTAGAGGATTATTCCCCACTGCTGTGTGCTCCAGAGACATGAGAAAGAGGATCATTGCCCTACCATTTCCAAGTCTCCATTGCAACACCCTGGTCGTGAACCATTACCATTTTGAAGCGGCAGGGGATGTCACTGCGAAAAACCCCCGATTCCAGAGCTTCTACGTGGCCTCCTACATATGTCTCCAAGTCCAGCACGTGGCCGTCATCTGTAAGTTTGTTGAACTCCTGCTCCTGCTTGTTGGGGAAGATGATATTGGCGTGATAGGCCTGAACCATCAGCAGTGCCTCACACAGGGTCCCAGAACCTTTCCTTAACACCTGTAAGAGACAGACATCAAAAACTGGAATTAGAAAGAAGTGCTGTACAGGGACTGTACTGCCGGACCTAGGCTGGCCTTATCAGCATATCCCCGAAACAAAGTGTTTGAACTGGTGTCCAACATGACGTGTCAGTGAGGCAATATTGCAGCCCCAGGCAGGAGGGAGCACAGTAAGAAAACACAACCACCTCCTTCACTTAGGCTGCCCATAATGGAAAAGCAGCCGTGGCTGCTGTACTGTGAAGAGAAAGTTTATTTGGAAACTTCTCCTTCTCTACTTACCTGACAAAAAGGTACCGGGAGGTAGGAATCAGCTCTATTGCCAGTGTATTGCTGTTGCATGGAGGAAGTAGCTCTTTGCCCAGAAAATACAGTGTTTCAGGGAAGCACTCACCTCATCAGGCTCCATGGGAATGATGGTGCACAAGGCAAAAATGAAAGGGTGCACATACTTCATATACATGTAGTAGGTAGCAACTGCATCAGACACTGAATAGGTGGCCAGAGTCTGAGGAGAGAGACAAATTAATCCCAGTTAAATACCACAGTAGGTCAATGATAACAACCTTTCATTCATTTTTAGTTTAAGGCATCTGAAATTCAGGAATATGCAGTGACTCAGCTTCTCTGCACCAAGCCCACTGCACTAAGCAGAAGTATTTCATAAAGCTCCAACTCAAAGGTTCAGCAGTACTGCAGATTTCTGGAGAGGCAGCACGGCGTGAGAATACCTGAGGCTCCTCTGTAGCCATCCGGCACATCTCTTCAGGGTCCAGCTCCACTGGGTCATACCCTAGCTTTGCTTTTGCTGCTGCTTTCAGGTTGTGACTTCCCACTGGGAGGTAACTGTCTCTCTTCACCCACCTAGGCAGAAGAAGGAAGATGTCAGTCTGTGGAGAAACAGCCCTGCACTTTGGAAAGGGCTGAGGCACTCAGAAAGGATTTTTGATTGCTAAAACAGGAAAAATGAGAGCAGAACAATCAAGTACTGTGGAAGAGGAGGCTACACAGCTTTAGACATTCTGCGCATCTCAAACTCTGGCTATTACAAACTCTGCTAAATCCTTTCAATTGCTCAGACTTTTCTCAACCTGCGTACTTCAAACACTTAAACATTTAAACACAGGAGGAGAAGTCAGCAGGACCGCAAAGACAGCCAGCTGTTTTTCTGAATCTGGACACTGCTCCAGCGAGAAGAACATTAACGTCACAGTCACAGCCCTCTCCTGCACACGCTCAGGTATGGGCCCTTTTTCTCTCTGTGCTAGGCAGGCCGTTGGGTTACAAGATGATCCCTTTTTCACTACAATAGCTTGATCTTATTCTGTCCTTTTATCTGCTGTCCAGGACAGTTCCCAATCCCCAAGAACAGCCACCAGCAGACTGCACAAACAGCATTTTTATATAAACTGAATTATGGGCTTTTTATATAAATTTAATGGATAAAGACACAGTAACCCAGTACAGTGGTAGCATTAGGTACCTCAAGCAATCCATGTGGATACTCTGCGGTGCTTTGTACTCCCCCTGACTGTCCTTCTGAAATCCAATCTCCTGATACATATTAATGCCATGAGCTGCTGCTCTGGCTTCCAAAAAAGGCCTGGGGAGAAAAACAATGCAGAAAAGAAGCAAAAAAACAGTCCCTTTCCCAAAACCACTGTGAGGAGTGAAGAACTGCTATGTTATGAACTACTTAACAAAGACTTTTTCCTTGTGAACTCTCCTTTGCTCCAGACCTTATCTGTGACATTTGCCCAGTGAAAGCTCTCTGTAGAACGGAACTACTACATGAAAGAAGCAGTGAAGCAGGTTGCTCCCATGCTGTACCAGGAGGCAGAACTTTCTGATCCATCTTCCCTTGCTTTTTGAAGGGTTGGCTGCTCCAGACTCTATTATTTCATGGTTCTCCTTGACCCTTTTCTTGTTCTCAGGACATGAACACAGTTCTGCTCGCAGAAAGCGTTCCGAGTTCCCCCTCCCCATCTTCAAAAGCCCTCTACAGCCTGCGGTCCAAGACTCAGCCTAGCACCCTGAGTGAAGGGCATGTAATCAGGACGTGAACGGCTGCCCAAACAGCATGGATAGCACAGGTAGGAGCACCTATGGCCACCCTGTCAGCTCCAGAGAAAGGACACTACAGCTAGTTATCTGGGCTATGGGGCAAAATCAGATACATTTCCCCTTTGGAAACCAGGTTAATTTTCATTCCTGATCTTACCAGTCAAAAAAGTCTCCATTGTAGGTGACAATGATGGTAGGTTTGGTCTCCTGGACATGTTCAAACCACCTCTGGATTAAATGAGCCTAGGATACAACAGAGGGATAAATAACACTCAACAACTTCACCTGCTGCATGGAGAATCACTGGATGAAACACAATTTTACCGTTTGCTCTTAGCACCTCGCTAGAACTTGATCTGTCTTATCACTACACTACGAAACATAAGCATCGCTTGCCCTGTGATGGGTGATATTCACCCAAAATTGCTATTGGGTGACAAGCTTTCTTTGACCTAAAAAGGACAAGTGCAGATAAGCAGCAGCCTTATTTCTCCAGTAGAATCTTCTTACCTCATCTGGTTCGTTAAAGACACAGAATGGACCCTCATACTCCAGCTTGGGAGTAAATTCAAAGTCTTCAATATCCTCGGAGACGATCTCCCTGTTTGTGATCAGGCAGCCCTAGGGATTTGACAGAGATAATGTTACTGAGTACTCACAGCCCTGCAACACCATGGACAGGCTCCCAGAACACAGTCCAAAGAATGAAGTGGTCTTCCATTGATGGGATAACCCTTGCACTGCTTGACAGTCAGAGCTTTTGTCAGGTGCAAACAACTAGTTGGAAGTCATCTTCCAGTGAACTTCTGAACAAAGTCCTACAATAAACTAAGGAGGCCAAAGGGAAACACTTTAGGACTATGCTCTCCAAATTACTACTGCCGTCTTGAAGCAGCCACAGTAGCCTTAGCCACGTTCCACAGCAAACAAAATCAGGACATTTTAATGCATCGTTATGTTATGTTGACTTCAATGTTATGTTCACAGCTGTTACATGTAGACCAAATAGCTGGCAGCAAAGGAAGCCTGGAACGAGGTGGCTGAAGGTGATGTGCGGGTTTGCCACCTAGTATTTTGCTTTGAAGAGTGAAGAAATCAACTGTTGTTCCCTTACCTGCCCATCAATCATGTAGGAGATCATCATGATCTGGTCTATCTCTGCATCAGGAAACTTCAAAGGCAGTTTAGTAGTTTCAATGTCAAAGGCGAGAACAACAGGATCCCGAGCACGACCAAACACATTAACCTCAGGTCAGCTGGAGAGGATGATTTAAAGAGCGCTTCCCATTAGGCTTGCTAGGCTCAATGCTAGCACAGTACTTCATAGCTTTCTTGGTAATGATTTTAGAATGTGCCTTATCAATCCAAAGCAAAACATCACTACCCAAGTCCCCAAACAAAACTTGCTCATGAACACTGCGAGATAACGCCGGCTCTTACTGGAAATCAACGTTGTGCTTTGCTGGGAGGCAGCTGCTAGTCAAAAACAAACTAGCCAGGTGCAGGCACAGTCTGACTCCTGCCTGACAGACACTCACCGGCCGCTCCACAAGGTCATCTCGGCGGGTGATTTCAGGGGGGTAGATGCTGCCCCGCTATCGCACGTTGTACCAGTGAGCCTGTCACGGGGAGAGGGAATCACAACAAGTGCATTAATGGGAGGCGTGCTGCTAGGGGTTGCTTTCGTTCACATACTGGGGAGAGAAGCTCATGAATTAACTGTAGTTCTGAGGAAAGGCTCCAACTGCGGATATATGTCAGATCACCCAACTTCTTTGTGTGTCAGGAACTGCAAAAAGGCTCTGCAATAATGGACTAGATGGCATAGATTAATTCATTATCATATAGTCCTTTTCACTAGTTCTGGAAAGACAGAATGTTTCCATCATGCCTGCCCTTCAAGAACACAATAGTAGGAAAAAGATTGCCCTAAGCTTCTCCTAGCTTCCCCATTCCTTACTTACCACGTGGATCTTCAGGTCAATGGACAGACGAATATGGTAAGGGACATCATACTCCCGCATGTCCACAATGTTGTCCATTTGGTTGGCAACCTTTTTGGAAGATCCCTCATCATCTGTGGTCAGGCTGCCTCCAGTGAGAGCACTGCAAGGGGCAGAGGAAACCAGATGAGGACCAACGGCAACCCGCAGAGGAAACTAAGTAGGTTTGCGCATGTCTTGGACATAGCAGGCTTGAGTGTAGGAGACAACACAGCAGCAGTCTGCATGAATAAGGGAATCTTGTGAAGCCGATGGATCAACCACCATAAGGAGACCTCTTACCTTGACAGCATTGATGTGTAGACATCGTTTGCCTGGTCTCGCTCTCTGTTCTTCCTCACAGCAGGAGAGATCTCTTTCCGCACCTTCACCAAGTCATCCACTGTGTTGAATGACAGCTTAATGTAGTTGCGCTTCAGCCCCACCAAGTGATTGGGCTACAAAGCAACAAGACAGCATCACCTTAAGGCAGAATCAATATTCAATAGTACAGCAGGCGGAAAAACACCGACCAGATCCAAGTCCTCTTTGGGGATGGTCTCCAGCTTTGAAATTTTTCCTTGAAACTTCTTGGAGAGGAAGGAGGACACTTCTCGCTCACAGCCCTGCAAGGAAATGGGAGAATGAGCAACACAGCCAGCCACTTTACCAGAGGAGAAGACAGAGAGGACATTTACCCCTGCTGGGATTTATGGGGAGCGAAATGGAACAAAGAAGGAACAGAAAAAAAAAATTGTGACAGGCCCTTGAAGGGAGAACTCAACATGTAGTGAACCGACCCCCCTCTAGAAACTTTGATGGAGTCAGGGTATGGACATAGCTCCTTCCCCATCGTGGTCTTCTCCAGCAGCTCTTTCAGCACCACCAACAGCCACAATGCAGCTGTATTTTCCTCTCACCAGCTCAAGAGGATCTCAAGGCCCCTCGGCCGCCTGGGGGACCCCTCAGAGCCGCCTCGTTGGGGCCCTCTCTAGACCCTGCTGGCCCGCGCGGCTCCCAAGCCCACACTTGCCTTCTGGGTGGCGACGTAGAAGTAGGGCTTGTAGGGCAGGGCCACCTAGGAGAGAGCGGAGCCGGGGGCCAGTGAGCGGCCGGGAGCCCCGTGGGGACCCGGGGCACAGGGTGACGCTGCTGGGGGTGGCGCTTGGGGAACCCCACGCACCTTGAAGCGGCTCCCGTCCTCCTGGATGAAGTAGTAGTCCACGGCGCTCACCAGCCGCCGGTCCTCGTCCAGCACCTCGGTCTGCCCGTGCAAACGGCCTCATAAGATGGACCCCCCCCGCCCCCGGCCCGGTCCTACCGGGTGCACGTGAGCGGCGCCCCTGCTCAGACCAGGCGCACCGGGCGCCCAGCAGTGACCCCGCAATCCCGCCGCACTCGCTGCGTGTCGGGGCGCGCCCCAGGCGCCGCTCCCAGCGGGTGGGTGTCAGTCCCCCCCCGCCGCGTCCCAGTGCCACCGGCACCGCAGCTCCCACCGGCGCTCCCCGCCGCCCGCGCCGTCCTACCGGGTGCATGTTGAGGAGCCAGCCCGTGCGCTCGCCGGGCTCGGCGGGCCGCTCGAAGCCGAAGAGCGCGTCCAGGCGGTCCGTGCGCTGCGAGCGCTCCAGGCGCTTGAGGGCGGACAGCGAGGAGCCATCGTCCCTGCGGGGCAGCGCGCGTCAGCCGCCGCCGCCGCCGCCCGTGCCCCGGGTCCCCGCGGGGCCCCCGGCCGATCACTGCCGCCGGGCCGGGCCGGGCCGGGCCGGTCACTCACCGCGCACCCTCCGAGTCGCCGCCCCGCAGCCCCATCCCGCCGCCGCCGTTACAGGAATTTCGCGCGCTGCCTCCAACTCCCGCGGGAGGGGAGCCCGCCAGCCCCGCCCCCTGACAGAGCACCAATCACCGAGCGGCGAGTAGCCAATGGAAGCTCTCCTCCCCGCGAGGCCCCACCCCACTGCGGTGCCCTGCCCCGCGGCCCCGCCCCGCCGCAGCTCTGCGCCTGCGCAGTGGTGACGCGCGGGGTTGGCTCGCGCGCGGTCTGCGCCGCTCCCGTGGGAGCCGAGCGGGAGGGAGGAGCGGCCGCAGCCAAGCGCGGCTCCGCGGCTTGCAACGGAACCCGGAGGGAGCGTCACTGATATTTTATATTTATTTATTTGTTTATTTATGCTTGTTTTGTCTTTATCTGCTTGCATTTGTTTGTTGCTTAAAAATGCGAAAATTAAAAAAAAATGAAGAGAAAGGTTCATTCGTGGCTCTGCTTTCCCACGGAGAGCCCAGTTGTACATCGGGTACAGGTGCCGCAGGTCTTCGGGACGCGGCGCCGCTGCAGGTGCTCCCGGCTTTCCCTGAGTGCGTGAGGGTATCGCCCCCTTCTGCTGCTTTTGGTGGCTTCTGTGTTTGCAGGCTCGGGGTGTTTGGGGCGCTTGGGAAGGCGAGGCTGGAAGGGGTCTGGCTGGTGGCTTCACAGAGAGCAACGCGGGTTCCTAAGAGCACGGGTGGCACAGCCTGCGGCCCCTAGCAAGGAGCGCTGCCTGCAGAGCGTGAGGCCGTGATGCGGGCGCAGGTGAAGCTCCTCCTTGGACGGGAGGGGAGGCTTCTCCCCAGGATGGAGCCCGTCCCCTCTGCGAGGCCCCTGCGATACCAGGGAGGCCGCAGGGTGCGCAGGGGTGTTGCTGGATGGGGAACCAGGGCGTCTTCTCCGGCTCCTTCCAGCAGCCTCCCAGCGGAGGGGCAGCGTGACCGGGACCCTCCCTTGCTGCAAGAGACCAGGCAGTGCAGCAGGCCTTGATGCGGACTTGCACCCATGGCGTTGGCCTCAGCATGCGGGCAGCGACAGAGCCCCGCTTTTGCCCGACTGTCCTAGGGCTGCAGTGTGGGAGCAGAAGCTGCCTGTTGCACCTAGCTAGACTCCTCTAAGTCACTGATGAGGTACTTGTCCTTTTCCTGGAGAATCCTGTAGAGCTCCTCTTGGGCCTTGCAACCTTTTCTCTCAACGAGCTCCAGCAAAACTTTGTTCTTCTTTTGACGTGTCGTTTGGCTTAGCACCTCTTCTTCTTCCTCGCTGTTGATAACGTTGGCGGTTTGCAAGTGCAGCAGGATCGGGGAGATCGTCCCCATGCGACAGCAAAGCTCCTTCTTGTGCTTCTTTATGAAGGCTGCACCTGATGGAGACCAAGCCTGTGTTACTGTGCTAGGTATGGCAAGAGGGCCCCAGGCCAGCACAGCACCGACGGGTCGCGGCATCCTAGGCCAGTCTAGATTGGGGTTGCTTCCCATGTCGCAGGGTCGCGTGTCCCCGTCCTACCCTGCAGCAGGATTGGGGGTTACGGGGCAGCGGAGGGGCCTAGAGCGCAGTGAGGAGAGGCCGGGTCTGCTGTCAGCTGCGGGACACGGAGCCAGGCTCCAGGACTGCAGCTCTGCACCACGGTACTAACCTGAAAAGCCCGAGGAGGCAGAGGCAGGAGTGCGGGTGGGATCTGAAAGAGAGAGCAGAGATCACTGAATATATCACTGCAGGGTGGAGACACTTGCTAAAATATATATATATATATATATTTTTTCAGTGCTTAATTTTCCACTAAGCCATTAGCAATTACTTTCTATCCACGGATATTCTCTGGCCACATTTGGAGAAACCAGCACTAAAAGATCCTGGATTCTGTGCATTTGCAAGTGTTATTTCTGGCAGCAGATTAGCCCACAGAAGCATGGATCCTGAGCAGCCCCTTTTCTTGAGGCGCTTTTACTGTGTCCTGCTGCACGCAAACACCACTCCTAGCACTCTCTAACTGTGCCACCGGTGCCTGCATCGCGCACTGACCTGGAACAAGATGCTGCATGCTCTTCACATCAGCACAGTCACCTGCGGAGGGGACAAACGCAGGGTGAGCAGGTGTCACCAGAGAGCAGTGGCCACGCGAACGCACTTGCTGCATGACGCTCGCAGCAGGCTCTGCTTCAGCTGCAGTCCACCCCGTCTGCTCGAAACGCTCTCCTCAGGGAGGCATCCCTCCCACCTCCCTTCAGCAGTCATCAGCAAATGCAATCCCATGAGATGGCCTCTGAAGAAGCCCTCTGAGGTCTGTCTCCACCCGGTGTGGCTGCCTGCCTTCCTTGAGGGAAACTGGGCCTCACCCCAGTGTTCCTCTGCACTCTCGTGGTGTTTCACACGCTAGTGTTGCACCCACCAAATGTAGGAAAGTACATGAGGGCAGTGTGTGAAATATATATGTTTAAAGATGATCTTTTTTTTTTTTTTTCACTGAAATCTTGGTATGCTGCTGGTCTCCACGGGAGAGCAACAAAGATGATTAAGGGAATGGAGCATCTCTCGTATGAGGAGAGACTGAGTTGGGCCTGTTCAGCTTAGAGAAGGCTGAGAGGGGATCTGATTAACATGTACAAGTTCATGAAGGGAGAACACAGGGAGGAAGGAGCCAGACTCTTCTCATTGGTGGCCAACGATAGGACAAGGGGAAATGGGCATAAGTTGAAACACAGGAAGTTCCATCTCCAGGTGAGGAGGAACTTCTTTACTGTGAGGGTGACAGCAGTGGAACAGGCTGCCCAGGGAGGTTGTGGAGTCTTCTTCTCTGGAGGTCTTCAAAACCCGCCTGGATGCCGCCCTGTGCCACATGCTCTAGGTGTGC
>JAVCKT010022120.1:2351-14256 GCA_032273925.1 Rhynchotus rufescens
CAATCCACGAGTTAGCTGAAAATGCTTTTTTTTTGTGATGAGATGTAACCAAAAGCATGGTGAGCCTTCTCTGCAGTTCCCACCGTTGACATCCTTTAAGAAGGGGATTTTTTTTCTATTAAATTCTATGCAGAATTTGTAGTTTTTTTGTTACTTTGTGCAAGACGAATTAAGCTCTCTGCTAAATTCCCATGCACACGCACACAAAAACTAGTTGATGCCAGAGTTATAAACTATGCCAAAATTTAATTAAAGTAAACTAGTAATTTGGTAGCTGTTGTGGGACAGATGTTCATGAGATTTTTCTGAATAAACTCTACAGCCATAGCAAGATCGGGGAGGCTTTCAGGGTTGACAATATTATTAATTCAATTAATGGGTAAAGACATGTAGCTTTAAATGTTGTCTTTTTTTCCTTCAGTGGATTTGTAGACCTTGTATGTTGATTGCATTGCAGATTAATTTAAAAATGTATTGTATGTTCTTGTATATAGCGTATTTAACAGCAATAGAAAATAGATTTACTTGTAAGAAAAACGTAACATTCCAAATTCCTCCGTTTTCCTGGTAGGTGCAGGTGTTACCCGGGCGTTGGGGATGTGCCCGGGCACCCCGTGTGAAACGGAGCCGCCGGGGCTCGGGAAGGAGGCGCCGCGCGGCGCGAGCGCCCGCAGCCTCCCGTGTTGTGACAAGGCGTCGCGGCGGGCGCCCGCCCAGAGGGAAACGCCGTCATTAGATATTGTGTTGATAAAACACCGTGCAGAGGAGTGTCAGTCAATCCCGGGAGCGGTGACGTTCCCTGCCGGGGGGAACGGGGTGCACGGGGGCTGCTCGGCGCAGCCGCAGTCGCTGGCACTGAGGGCACCGCCGCAGACAGGTACTCTGTGTCTCTAAACTTAAGCCCTGTTCTTTCAAGGCATTTATTCTAGTGCCTATAATACATCCCACACAGAGGCTTTTATCCCCAACTATTTCTTTATGTAGTGTACCATAGAAACGTGTTTTTTTTTCTTCTTTTGCAGTCTCTATATTTTTGAGGTGACGACTGATACAGAAACAATAACTTTTCCTTCCCTTCCCACCCTACTTGTTCTCTAAAATGAGTGAAGAGTGAAATGAGATTTAACAAAAGATAGAAAATTAAAGCGAGGCTGTTGAAAAGTGTGAACCTGAAAGTCTCTTTCCCTCTCAATTGTGTCATGGTTGCTTTCATGTCATTTTAACAGTCCAACTAGTTTTTCGTGTGTCAAAAGTTTTTCCAGAGAGGCAGGGATTGGCTTTTAGTGTGGAAAATAGGCACATTTGTTCTTTACTCCATTAACTAATTTTGCAGAAGCTTGTCAAAAAAAAATCAGATATTTGCAGATTATTGTTACGCGCTTGTATTTTCCACAGCTGCTTTAACAGCAGCTATGGCTTTCTTTAGATGGAAACAAACAGTTCAGAGCAACTTCATAAAACATTTGGTGGAAGAACATGAATAATTGCCCAGTTCTGGGAGTATAATAATAACCAGAATTAGAAGAAAACCTCAGTGACTGCCTGTAGGAAAAGTGCAGGCCGGGTACCAGGGCTGCAGTAGCCTCTCACGAGTGGAGATGTGAGTGTGAGACGGGGCTGGGGCTCCCGCTGGGGCAGCCGAGCGGCTCCGCACGCGTTGCCTGCTGCAGGTGCCCGTGTTTGCTGCGGGCTGGCGGATGAATTGCAGGTCAGCGCTCGGCTCCCCGCGCCAGGGCTTGCCGAGCGCCTGCCCTTGTCACTCAGCCCCTCGGCAGCTTTGCAGTCGCTGTGCTCATTCGAACAAAAGAAGTCACAATTCTCCTCGAGGGAAGCCCGTGTAGCTGAAGGAGGGACCTTGCGTCTCGCTGTTGCTCTTATCTGAAACTGCTGCCTGCGTGGAGGATAATGATGTGTAAATCATTAATGAGGGATGGCCAAGGAAGCTTGTTATGATCTAAAAATAGCACAATAATACACGACTGTGGCTGACAAACTGAAAACAAAACGAACAAAAGCCCAAAGCTCCACAAGCGTGATGACAAACCGTTTAAGAAGGTACCTGCTTGCAGAAATATATCTGGCCAGGCGTTCCAGAGCGCTCGTAGCAAAGGCAAAAGTTGGTCTCGGACGTTACTTTCTCAGGCTTCGCCTGCCTTTGGCTGCATAGCTTAGGTGAACAGGATCATGGATTTAGCCTCTAAAGGGTCAAACTGATTTAAAACTTGGCAAATAAATCAGTAACGGAGTTTATATTTTTGCTTGTGCTTTCTGGGCTGTTCATTTAGGCGGCTTTCGTCTGCAATATGAGGAATCCTGGCGCTCCTCTGTGGCCGCTTGAGCACTCAAATGGTCATTTGAGGAGACGGAGCTGGGAAGTTGGGAGCTGCTGCACGGGCCCACGTGTGGAAGGGGCTTCTCCCGCTGCGGCTCTGCCATCCAGCATGAGCAACTGCGGAATTGTGCGCGGCATGCAAATGGGAGCGCATAAATCTCCTGAATGACAGCTTAATTTATGTGAGCCTTTAAGAACGTGGGATTAGATTTTAATTAAATATCTTCAAAGGCACCCTGACTTATTCAGTTTTTTGACTGCTGTCTTTATGGGAGTTTAGGAAGGGGACAAAATCCTAATTTTGAACATATTTTCTATTTTTCTAGTTAATCAGTGTTGAACAAAAGCTGTATGCTTTGATGTGTATATTTTAGGGCATCTCCTAGATAAATATAACAGTGGTGATTACAAAGTTAAAGTGACATGAAGCCTGTTCAGGTTAAAATACCCACCACAGCAAAGCGCTGTCTGTAACAATTACCTTTTCTTTAAGTTGCTACCCTCGTTCTGATGGATTGATCCCGTCTTTGAGGGCTGCCAGACCTAAGCCCGGACTTGGCCGCCTCAGCCGCGCTCCGAGCAGCTGCAGGAGATTATCTGCATGTGTTGAGCACTTGGAGCTACCAGGGCATGGAGAGCGGTGCCTAACAGGGGTAATGCTCCAAGGGGCGCTGGACTCAGCAGAACTACCCTTGGGCCTTGGTTTAGTTGCTGTTTCAGGGTTTTGCTGGGTCGGGATTGTCAGCCTTGGCGAAGCAAGACCCATGTGATGGGAAGAGGATGAAAGAAGAGAGCAAGAGGTGTTTTTTTTTGCATGTAGTACATGTAAAAGTCATACTGAGTCCTGAATGGTGCTCTTGTTGAGACAGAGTTCCTGCCTTAAAAAAATGAAAAGCAAAATAAACGTTTCCTCCAGCTTGATCAGCTGTCTAAAATGATACGGTAACAAATGATATGTTACTCCTTCATAAAGAACCTTCATGGAAACAGGGACAGCCCTTGTCAATAACAAATGGAATTTGCGGAATCTCGTCCTGAGACGCTGCACAGAACATACGGGAAGGTAGATGCTTCTGTGTGATGTTTTGCTAAACAGTTTTAAGGATGTCTTCTTTTTCAGGGTACTGTGATATGTTTCTGAATAAAACATGTTCATTAAAAATGCCATTAACCCCATTGTACTGGTAAGCCCCAGCAGCATCCCAGAAGGCAGGGTATCGCGGGAAAGCAGAACACTTGATACTGCCGTTCCGTGCGGAATTCTCCTGTAATTTGTTATGGAGGGTCAGTGTTTTTCTGCAGGTAAGACATGAAATTAGGGTTGACCTTAGCAGAGAGAAGTTTCTTGTGCTCCGTTCGTGGCCTGGATTGCTCTGCCCTTTCCTTTGCCTCTTTCCTTTGCCTTTTCTTTTGGAAATACTACTGAGAGAAAAGTCACCCAATAGGGCACTGGGAAGGAGTCAGTGAGTGAGAAATGCAGTTCCATATTCTTGTGAAGCAGGACAGCCCGAAGCTTAAACTGCTTTTTAAATGTTTGGCTGGTTTTAGTAGATGGGGCACTGTCTTCTTAAAGATTGTGAAGATTTAAAACATGCATGCCAAAGTTTTCTGAACTTGAATTTTGTACATTAGTCATTGATAGAATATGTTTTGTCTGTACAACTGAATATCCAGGTTCATTTTGGTTTATTTCTGCCTTTCCCAGCTGCTCTTTTCCATCTTTCTCTGACATCAATATAACACGTTGATAAAGCTTTCAATAGAATGAGTGCAGGCACAAGTCTGCTTAGCGGATTCAATCTCAGCATCAGTTTATAGGGGAGTATGCACGTATTGTAATCAGGTCTATTTGGATGATTTATGATGGCCCAAAGTTTGATGCCATTAGGAAGTGCGTCCAAGGAGAATCTTCCAGTTCATCTTTGGTGCACAGACCTTCAAAGAGAATTTCTGCATCCTATTGCCATGAGTTTTGAGGGTTACAGCGTTTTATAGGGTCTGTCTTCTTCAGGTAAGTGACAAAATTTCTATCAAATTTGAGAGCGCTGTGCTTTAGTAAACATCATAGAGAGCAGCATTTGATGTGCAAAGGAAGGGTTGTGTTTACTGAATGTTTATCCACAAACTACTTGAAAATGTTTCCCTTTTAAATTGAAAATTCCCTAATCTGAAATCACTGCTTAGTATATACTGAGTTACTATTAGAACAATTGCAACATTTAAGATGAGAATCCTCTAGAGAAATAACACAATCTTAAAAATGGCTTCATGTTTGCTTATTTAGGAAATGATGTGCTAAGAATTGAAAATGGAAATTTTCACATTGCTTCTTAGATGTTTTTCTGGATTGTCTTTCCTAGATTCCTATATTTGCTGCTCATCACGGACAGATTTTATTTGATTTGAAAATAAATAGCTTCTGATTTATTTGAAAGCGAATTGAGTTACATACTTTGCGCTTGTTTTAATGTCGGTTAGTCATGGCAGAATGAGGCTTTAGAATAAACATGCTATTTTAAGTATCACTAGAGAATAACCTTTTCAGTTAACCAAGGAATTTATTCTGTCATTAATATTTACTCAGGGAAAAGCTGCACAATTAAAGCTAGGAAGCAACAGTGGGCTATGCTGAAAGAGGAATCTAAAGGAATTCTAGTAATATTCTCTTTAATATTTTCCTCCTGTATCACATCTGCCTAATTTAGAATCCCAGATAGCACCTCATGCTCAGCATATTAGCTTTACAGATATTGCCCCTTTTTTTGGAGAGCTACATATTATATTATTTCTCACACTGAATTAATTTTCGTTTTAATAGAAGCATTTTGAAATGTCTATTCATTCTGATGTCACTGAGAGCTTTTGTTATATTTCCTCTCTGCTGCCAATGCTGCATCTTCTGGGAGATTTGTTTGAACTTCCCGCTTTCCTTTTAGGTTCTTCATGAAGATGTTAGCTCAAGTCGGAGCCAAATCACTTCATTGCCGAGTCCTCTGGGCAGCTCCGCTCCGTAGCATCATTCGCTGTTTGAGTCCACATGAGGGCTCACGTCCGTACTAATCTTTTATTATTGGTTGCTTTTTGATTTTTAAATCACAATCTGAAGGTATTGCATCTCCTTTCCTTTTCCCCACACATCTGTTAATTCCTGTTTCTGGAAGGACTGGATTGTGCTTAGTGGTACGGCAGCCACGTGCAGGCTGCAGCCCAAGCGTGTCCAGATCGTTCCCTTTACATTTGTTTCACGGCTTATCAGAAGCACAGGGTATTGCTGCAGGCCAGGAGTAACCTGGAGCTGTTGCTTTTCCTGGTGCTCAGCAAAGCCCCACCAGAGAAAGGAGCAAAACCTGTCAAGTTTAGGAGCTGGCAGACCAAGGTGGTGCCCCGTTGTGACCATCTCTCTTAGGAGTCGTGGTTCCTCATGGTTTCCACTTCTGATTAATTCTGTCCTTCCAGTATGGGAATATCCTTTGCTGGATGCAGTTGGCTGGAGGCAGTTGACTCTTTGAAACCAAACTATTTCTCACTCAAAAGTTTCATTTTTCATCTGAAATTTGTGGGTGTAGTTTCAGAACTTTGATATTTCTTGTCCAGTCCTTCTACTATCAATGACATTTTGGAGGCCTTTGACATATTTCCTGCTCAGTTTTTTCCTGATTTCTGTTTTGTACCAGTTACCTTTGATCCTGTTACCTTTTACTGGGATCTTATTCTTTCCATGCTGAGGCATGTGGCCAGGAAATAGCCACAAAATAAACACTCACAAACGTAGGGAAAACAGACAAGCAAAACGATCTATAGAAAGAGCAAGCTATCATTCACTGGGCACTAATGTAGAACAGATTTTCTTGCTACTTTACCAGGATGTATTTTTTTCTTTAAAAAACACTTTGAAAAATCATAGAAAATATCTCAGTAGCCTGGAAATTAATTGCATCACTTTAATTCAAATGTTAATTAAAAAAATATTGAAGAGGGAGAATTAGTAGTGAGTATTATTCAGAAATGACTTCTTTTGCAGTTGTAAATTTTGCACTAAGGTAATGGAAAAGCTCCATAACATGCTACAGTTGTCCCCTCCTGATTTTAATTGCAGCGTGGGGTGAATTTTTACGCTTGCATTTCTAAACCTCTGCAACACAGGCTTTAAAACGCAGCCTAAATGCTTCCCGAGTAGCAACAGTGCTGTCCAGCTTCACTTTGTGAGGTTGTTATGTCAGAAATGGAAGGAAATGGGAGCCAAAAGCCGCCGGCTGTGGGGGGCTGTGAGGAACGGGAGCGTTTCGAGCGTTTCTGGTGCTGCCGCAAGGGTCTGTGCCGGCCCGGGCAGCGCTCAGCGTGTGGCCCTTCCACTGGAACCCCCGGCCACTTGGGCAGAGACCCTTGTGCTCGGGAGGTGGCCTAAAACCTGCTGGGAAGGGGCTGGCCCTCGAGGCCATGCAGGGCATTCGCAAGGCCCTCGTGGGTTAGGCTCACCCCATTAATAATCTCTATTATTTCTTTACATTTTTTTTTTCAAAACCTTCCTTATGAGTAGTGAAGTAAGGGTACAAATTGAGAGAGAAGTGCAGGTATTCCTTGGGAAGGCTGGTTGGTTGTTCTGGTTGTGGTGGCGGAGCTGGCTGTGCTGGCAGAGCCACCGATCCAGGGCCGTGTCCCAGTGTCCAAGGTGCTGCAGGACACGCGCTGAGCGCGGCTCAAAAAGGGTGCGGGTATTTGCTCGTCTCATCTGTATTTGCCCATCTCTTCAAATGGTGTTGGTAGGATTTGGTTGGGAATAGTTGCTGTATTTCTTACAGTTTTTCCTCATAGGAATGCTGAGGAAAGACAGCTATTGCTTACCCTGTAAAGTTTTCTTGAAAAGCACCTAAAAGGCTTTAATTTCAAGGAAAGAGATTTAGATCAAAAATGACAGAGTTGATAATACTGAGAAAGATTATTTAAATTATTTGGACAACAGTAGTGCGGGTGACCATCTCTGTGGAATTAAGTTAAGCAGCTGAGTTTATTGTCCAATAAAATGGCTTATTGTGTGATGTGTTTGATAATTCTTTCAACGTGCTTAGTTCCAATCTGATATTCTCCAGCGCTGTGGCCTGGCTGTAATTTTGGAAAGCAAATACATTCTGTGGAGAAATAATACGGCTGGGGTCACTTTGAAATGGCAGGGACAGGCTTCTCATGGCTATATTTTTTTTTTGCAGCTTTTAAAAATGTCTTTATCTGGAATAAAGCGAGCGGGGAAATTCTGTCAGCCATTTAGTCCAAGGTGATTACACCAATTTAAGAATGTCAACAATTACGCAGTGCTCATGTTCAATTAGCAAAAGGGAAGCACCTGTATTTTTAGAGGAAGAGACTCCAAGATTAGACTATACAAATTTAAGTTGTAACAAAAGACAAAAATGAGCATATTATTTATCCTTGGGGAAAATCAGTCATTGGATGGGCTCAGTTCATGGAAAAAATGCAACAAATAGTTCTTTTTGCACATGGTCTCTCCCTGCCTTTGTACTGATCCCTATCAGCAATGATGTTTACAACTCCTTTGTCTTCCCAACTGCAAAACAAGAATCTAGCAGCACTTCTGATGGTTGCACAAACCTGCAACACCCTCAGTTTAATATCTCAGATTTTACACTTGACATGTCCTTCCAGACTGAAAATGTGACTTTTTATTTTCTTCAACTCACTTTCTTTAAATCGCCATCTGGTTGAGGCATTAAAATAGGCAATATTGCTCTAACAGTTTTCTTCAGACCTTTTCCTTGCTGTTAATTGCACATTTGTAATTATATTCTTACAAAAAGATAAAAAAGATTTTTGAAAGATTATTCTTGGCAACAGACCTAAGGTGAAAACCTGCTGTTTTAATGCGTAAATTATAATGTGTGCAGTAGAAAAGGGTGGTTTTGTGAAATGCTCAGGTAAGCGCAAGAATCTAAAAGAAGCTGTCAAGGAGTTTGCACTCTTTAGGGGCTAATGTTCATTGAAAAGCAGTTCATAATATGCTATGCCTGAAGGCTAAATGAGTAGTTTAACTTAAACACAATCACTAACTTTGTGGAAGACAGATAAAGGAAACAGTTGTCCCCCAAGCAGAGTTAGAGAAACGCTAAAACCAAGCTGCTTCAGCCCTGCTTTGATGCCTGTTTAAAGCCATTAATTTCCCTGTAAGCTAATGTAAATCAAGGATTAAACAGAAACTGTTACCATCTGACCCTTATAAACTCAACTTCTGTGTGGCTCCTCTGCTTGAAGTCAAATCTATCCATACATCTAAACAGGAAACTGAATGCAAACAGTTTTCTTTTCATTTCCTATATCCTGCGAGCTCTCTCAGAGCTATTTCCTTTTGGAATCCGGGCTGCATTCTTGCACAGCAGTTTGGCCTCGGCAGACGTTGCGAACGGAGCGCTGGTTGTTGCAGAGAGGGTTGCACTTGGGTGCTTCCCGTGCGGAGCAGCTTGGCTCACCTTGCACAGCGACTGGGCTGGGCACGAGCTGGGTCCAGGCTGGTTTCATCACCTGGCCACCACCCAGGGATCGTCCCTGTGCCTGGGTGGCTTTCCAGGTTTGGATGCAGTTAGGAACGTGGCTACGGTCTGGAGCGGCAGGCAATGGGCATTCCCCTGGCAATTTCTGCCCACAGTTCCCCATGATCTGTTTCTCTGCCAATAATAATACTGGTCTCATAAAGAAAACACTTGGAACAGATGAAATTGTATATAGCAGATTATTATTATTAATTTTCTTCGGGGATAAATAATAATCACAGCTATACTGCTGGCTGTCTGGGCAGGAATATTGTTGGCAATTTAAAAAGTTGGTAAGTGGTAAGTACCTAACAAATACTGCTGTCATCTGTTATGCTTGAGAAATCTCTTGTGTGTAGTTCAGGGGGAACACTGTGTTTAGTGTGTATCTATCTCCTCTTGTATGTCTTGATCAGGAAAATTCTCATCTTACAGAATTGATTGCTGTATGGAACTTCATTATGAAGTGTTTCCATCTCGGAAGATCCACATCTGAGCAGATGGGGTGTAAATACTCGATCAGTTCAGATCTATCTCCTGCAGCATCGTGAGCAGCTTGTGAGCACAGACCCTTCACTCCTTATTCTGCAGATAATCTGGGTGGGGAGTCCAAGCCCAGAAGCTGGCTCTTTGGGTTGTCTCCAGTTTTCCTACCCACCAGGTAGGATCGTTCCCCCGTATCAGTTACTTTAAGCAGTGTTGTCTCTATTTTTGATGTGTTATTCCTAGATAACAGATATGCAACAACTTCTGGTGTCCTAGTATGTTTTATTGAATTTCCAGAAAGTCAGTACATATTTACACTGTCCTCATCTTTCTTAGAGTTACATGGATTGTGGATACTTGTATTCCATGCAAATGGATGAGAGGTTGGCAGTGCAGAGGCTGTTTAAAGCATCAGTAGGTTACTTTAGCTGGTTATTTTGTTTGCTTAACATGGTTCCTGTTGTCTGACTGCATGGATGTAGGCGAAAAAAGAAAGGTAAATGGTAAATAACTTTGATTTATCCCGTCAAAATAACTTTGAGATGTGTGCCTGTGCAGCCCAAATGGGAAGGGTACATCCCCATCTGCAAGTGTCACGGTGCAAGTGTTTCTTGTGCCAGGTTGCCTGGGTATGATGTAGTTCCACATCTGTGTCCACCTGACCTATCTGCGTGTCCAAAGAACAAGATTTTCAGTATGGGAGAAGTATCATAAATGTTGTTAGTAGTTGATTAGAGTACACACAGCCCTTTGGAAGGGATTCGCACAGATGAGCACTGATGCACGAGGTGCCCATGAAGATGATGCTGAAACAGCAAATTCCCCCCGTTTACAAAGGAGAGTCTGCTCTGAAAACTAGAGGAAGAAGATACAGAGGGTCGGTACTCTTCAAGGTATGCTTCTGGCAGGAAATCTGACAGTAACTCTGACTTCTACAGGGTCTACAAACCTCCTCCTTTTTTTTCTGTAGTTCACTTGACTTCTGTTGGTTAATAGCAAGTTGGAGGACAAAGAGAAAACAAACCTCAGAGCTCCGGAGCTGGCTCTTGTCAGACACAGAGCACAGAAACAGCATTTCACATATGTCAGAACTGCCTCCTTCTCCAAAAATGTCTGTTTTCATCTTTTGCAAATGGTTAAGTAGTTTATTCATCTGCACCTCCCTAGACGTAGGAAATCCGTGCATCTCTGGGCCTGGGCCTGTGGAAAAGGTTAGCAAACTTATTCTGTTGAGCAGGATAAGTGATTACAGTGTTAAAAAAGCACGATCCCACTTGCATTGAAAGAAAAAGAAGGATTCTTTTAATGATTTCAAGTGTAGTAAGATAGGGCTTAAATGAATTTGGCTCTGGGCCAGATACTCTTCTTTTGTTGATGTTAAAACACTGGCCACAGCAGTGATTACAACATAAGAATACAAAAGAGCCTTTATTTATACATTACATTTTCTTTCATGTTTCCAATCATAAAAATAAATGTATCTTACTAGAAAAGCAAGATTTTATTTGATTTGCTCTGTATGCTGGAGATATTAAGTATTTCCTTTTTTTTTTAAAGGGAAATGTGTCACTTGCATTTGACTCAGATAAAAATAAAGGAAGATAAAACTAATTTAATTTTAGAATATAATTTTTCCTTTATTTGTTGAACAACTCTTGTTTTAAAATGGATAGCCTGTTGAGAAAGAAACAAAGCCACTTCAGCAAAGCAGGAAATCAATAAGGGCAAGAAAGCCTAAAGAAAATTAATGCATACAGTGTGAGCAAGTGACATAGAAATTATTTTCTAGTGTAAGAATGGTAATAATAGAAGGCATATGGAGTAGATGAAAAGCATGACAGAAATACACACAGAAAAGATGTTCTCCCTATTTCTATTTATAAATAATGACCTCTGTGTTACAGTATTTAAACTTTGAAGGCTCTGGATGGTGGTTTTCTTCTTGATTTCCTCAACCTCTAGTCCTAGGTAAATATTTATGCTTGCAAAATTTAGTAGGCAGGCAGCCATGGAAACGTATGTCTTTCATTTATCTCCAGGAAATCTGGTCACAAACACTCTTTTACTTGAATTCTTTTAACCTTTTTCAGCAACTTTGAGGAAACATTTTTACTGAGGAGCAGTGAGTAGGGTATGTGATGTCTTATTTTGATTCTGTCGAAGTTAGTTGAAGAGTTGCATTTGCCCCTAGGAGCAGTGGGACGGTATTTCCAACTCTCTTGCTGTAGAAGCCAGCACACACCTTTGGTTTTCGCTCCCTTTTTGAAGCCCGGGTAAACGTGGCTCACTGAAACCAGGAGCGGGGAGCCGGTGCCGAGGAGTTACCTCACGTGTTTGCTCGCCGCAAGGCCCGGCCTGGTGGCCTGAGGGCAGGTCTCACAGAACCACAGAATGGCTGAGGCTGGAAGGGACCTCTAGAGATCACCCAGTCCAGCCCCTGCTCCAGCAGGGACACCCAGAGCTCGGGGCACCCAGTCGCATCCAGGCGGGTTTGGGAGATCTCCAGAGCAGGAGCCTCCACAGCCTCCCTGGGCAGCCTGTGCCAGGGCTC
>JAVCKT010022121.1:0-24369 GCA_032273925.1 Rhynchotus rufescens
CGGCGGCAGCACGGACCCCGCCGCCTCCCTTCCTCCTCCTCCTCCTTCTGTGCGCCCTCCTCCGCCTCCCCCCGTGGAGCCGAGCGGAACGGCGCCGGCGGGAGGCTGCGGAGCGGGCCGGGTCGGCGGGGTCCCCCCTGCCGGGCGGAGGCGGCGGCGACGCTGGTGGCGGCGGTAGCGGCGGCGGCTGCCGTGGTGGGGGAGGCGGCCGAGGAGGAGGAGGAGGAGGAGGAGGAGACGAAGCGGCGGCGGCGGCAGCAGGGTAAGGCTGAGCCGCCTCGGCGGGCCCAGCGCAGCCGCCCGGCGCGTTTCCTGGCGGCGCGGCCCGCGCAGCCGTGGGAACAGTAATGAGATGGAGCAGCAGAAGGACGGCGAGATAAGGCTGCCTGCGCTGCCCCAGCAGATTAAACGCTGGGATTAAGCAGGCGGTGCCAGCTCTGCTGCCTTTTTATCTCGCTGCTTCTCCCCTCTTATTCTCCTGCAGTCGATAGTGAACGGTCTCGGAGCTGTCAGCAAAGGAAATTGCTTGTTAACCCGTTGGGGACTGGCGACGCAGCGCTCCCTGCGCGGCTGCTGTCAAAGAGCTGCCGTCCCTGGGGACGGCGCTGCCTGGAGAGCTGTGCCCGTGAGGCCAAGGGGAGCGTGGGCACTGCACGCTGCCTGCTCGCGGTGCCCGGGTGCCCACGGTGCCCATGGAGCCACGGGCTGGGGCAAGACAAGGGCCAGTGGTGCTGGGGATCGGCTGCCGCCTCTCAGCCAAAACCCAGCAGCAGCCCCGGTGCACGTGGCTGCAATGGGAGGCTTCCTGTGGGGCTGCACGTACCCATTTACCTTCCCAGCATGTGGCTGTCCCCGGGCTGCTCCAGGGCACTGCCCTGCTGCGGCGGCAGGACAAAGCTGTCAGGAAGCAGCCTTGGGCCCATGTGCATGAATACGGTGATCCAAGCAGCACAGATGCAGCCAGTGGCACTGTTGCGGCACCCAGGGTTTCCCTGGGTATTTACAGCAGGTAGCCGTGCACCTGGCAGGTATGGACAATATCCTCGATATTCCCTGCTTCCTTCGGCGTGTGGGACAGACAGCCTCAGTGTTACATCTATGCATGAAATAACAGTGCTGTCCTCTGGCCTTGCAGCCAAGCAGTGATGATCAGCTGTGTCCACATCGCAGAGGACATCACGCTGCTCTCCTCCAGGCCACATCCAGAGCTGGTACCTGAAGACATAATTATTGCTGCGTGTGTGTTTTGTTCAGGTTACTTAAACCCTCAGCAGAACTCAGGGTGTCCTAGGGCTCTGGCTGCCTGTCCCTCACCCACGGGGGTTGCAGGTCACAAAGAGCCAGCTCCTGTCTTTGCACAGCTTGGGGACCTCACCGGAGGAGCACTCGAGCCCCAGGATGTCGGGGAGCTGGAGCAGATGCTGCAGAGAGCGGCTGGGCTGCACCTAGAGCAGAGCCTGGGTTGTGAGAGGAAACTGGAAGCAACTGGCACGTGCAGCCTGGCAGGGGGAAGGCTCTGAGAGGATGGGATTGCTGTTTATAAATACATCAAGGCAGTAAACACAGGGGAGGGAAAAGAGCTATTTAAGCTAAGGGACAATGCTGGCACGAGAACAAATGCTACAAACTGGCCACAAATAAATGGAGGTTGGAA
Source organism: Rhynchotus rufescens (assembly GCA_032273925.1). NCBI lineage: Eukaryota > Metazoa > Chordata > Aves > Tinamiformes > Tinamidae > Rhynchotus > Rhynchotus rufescens. Next base: position 1,655 of record JAVCKT010022121.1, read on the forward strand.
ATTAGGAGATCAGTGAGATGCTGGCCTGGCCCCACTGCTCTCCCTCCAGCCAGGGAGCTGCAAGAGGACATCACAGACCTCGCAACACAGACACCCCTGGAAACAGGGAGAGCCCAGCCCCACGCCGGAGTGTCCAGAGATGCCCTGGGTTCCTGGGACGGAGGCTTCGTCCCTGCTGCGGAGCCCCCATGCCCTGCGGATGCGGGACCCCAGCACCGTGCATGGTGATGTAGCCATCCCTGCTGGCAGCAGCAGCACTGCACAGGGCAGGGGGCTGCAGGGGCAGTTGGAGCTGGGGCAAAGCCAAACTGGCACCGTTTCTCACCCCTCCTGCCCCCTCCTGGGAAAGGGGAAGGGAAACGGTGCGACCGTGCATGAGGGGCAATGCTTGCAGAGGCAAAAGCGTCCCACTGGCTCAGAAAATTGCTGCAGAATCGGGCTTGAAATGAGTTGAAATTGCTGAATCCAGGCGGATCTCATATCCCGGGCAGTTGCAATGCTGGCGTCAGCGCTGTGCCTTCCATCCCTGGGCACCCAGGCGGGGATTGTGAGTGCCGTGGCGGGAGCCGGGATGCCGGGGCTGCAGCGGTGGGGCAGGAGCGGAGCGGGGCAGAGGCAGCTGCACTAGCAGAGCGGGGCACAGCGTGCATGGGGACACGAACCTGTGAGGGGGTGGCAGGCCCAGCTGACCGGGCTTGTCCCCATGTTATGGCCATCGGGGCCAGGTTACCTGTGGCCTGGCTCTGCCTGTATTTTCCAGGAGGCAGCACAGCCCCATTTCCTGCAATGGGCATCCCTGTGTCTCCATGTGCAACTTAGGAAGCATCCATTCCCATTTCCAAGGCCATTCTCCCCCTGGTCCCAGTGTGACTCCCATCTCTGGTGCCTCCAGCCCCGCTCTCCTGGTTGCTGCCAGTTTGTTCTGGAGCAGCGGGGCTGGGGTAGTGGGAGCATCCCACAGGACCCGGACTGTGTCCCACACGAGCGGGAGCCACGAGTGCTGCCGCTCGTTGCCCGTGCACTCCAGCGTTTTCCTGTTAATGCAGCCCCTTGTCTCCTCAGAGCAATCAGGATTTGCCGCTGCTTGCAATGTTTAATGTCATCTTCCAGAGGCTAAGTACCGTGGGGAGCCGTGTAAGCCGCGGAAATACCTGTGTGAGCCGGGATCAGCCGGAGACGGGCACAATGGGCTTGTCGTGGCAGGGATGGGGCATCAGGGAGCACGTGGGGCTGGAAAACCCTGCGGCAGGACCACTGTGGTGGGCAAGGTGAGGGTACCAGGGCCGCGTATTGGGCATTCAGAGCCCCATGGGTGCCCAGTCCTGTGGGGCGGAGGGGAGCAGTGTGGGGCAGGGGGAGGAAGGAGCGAGGCCGGGCTATCTCCCAGCGGGATTTGCTTGCCAAGCCGCCAGCAGCTATTTCTGTCAAGGTCAAAGTGTCTCCACAGCGGAGAGCAGGGAAATGAGTAATCGTGTTGAGAAATTACCTCCCTAATGGGGTCTCCCCGGCACGTGAGCGCAGCGCGGGGATGCCGCGCGCTGCCGACGCAGGGAGGCTGGATTGCGGTGCGGGAGCACCCTGCACCCACACCACAGCACCCATGGGTGCTGGGTGAGGGGAACTGCTGTGCCCAAGGCTCTGGCGCTGCAGGGCACATGTGTGCAGGCTGCAGGGACATGTAGGTGCCACCAGGAGAGACTGCCGCCCCGCAGGGCACTTTTCTGGGTCAGCCGCCAAGAGGGAATCGTGTTGCCGGTGCGGGCAGGCTCTCCCCTGCCCTTCCTCCTCCTCTTCCTCCTGCTCTCGCCATTATCTAATTGGGTTTGTCATGCTGGAAAGCCAGAGCCCTTCAGGACTGTGCTGTGCTCTCGCCAGTGAGATTTCACAGCTGTCCTCGGCACCCTGGCAGCCGACAAGTGAGTAACTCAGCTGTGCGCCGCGGGCACCCCGTGCCTTTCCCGTGCACCCCTGGCCGTGTCGCCCACCACGGGCCCAGCAGCACCGAGGAGGAGGCCACTGCCGTCCCCTCCCTGCGGCACCTCTGCCCCACAGCTCCTCTGCCAGCCCCAGGTGCCATCTCCACCCCTTGATGGGTTCCCAATCATCAGCGTCCCCAACCCAGCCAAGAGATGTCACCGCTTCTGGGTGCTGTCCCTGTCCCCAAGCCATGGTACGATGTGCTCCCCCGCTTCAGGGCAATGCGATGCTGCCCAGAGATGTCTGAGCCAACGCATGAAATGGAAGTGCTCAGAGAAGCGACATTTCCTCCAGCCTGGAAAGCTCATCCTCTGCTTAGAGAAAACTAATATAAAAGCTGCCCTAGTGTGCAAGGGGCTGATGGTATCAGGCCAGCAGCCTGCGGCGCTGAGAGCCACAATAAATCTCGGCTAGGAGCCGAGCCAGGGAGATCAACCTCGTGCAGCTGCTCCGTGTGTAGGGCCCCCGTCTGCGCCGCGTCCCAGGGAGGTGCGTGGGGACAGCAAGGGCAGCCCAGCGTGGCCTGGGGTCGCCGTGCAGCGGCCCCGGAGCAGCGCGGCCTCCCTGCAGCTGGCATCGCGCCGGTGTCTGCGCGCTGGGTGCCGCGGCAGCGCCGCGGGCAGGACTGCTCCCTGCGCGGCTGCGATAGCAGCGAGCGAGCGCCGTCCCGCGCCGGGCCAGCTCCGTGCCGGGGGCTGCCTCCTCAGGTGCAATGGACGGGACGGGTGGGCACAGGCAGGGTTTGTGGCGGGGCTGGCGCTGCGTGCGCGGTGTGCAGTCCAAATGCAGGACCGTGCTGCCCTCTGCCGGCTCGGAGCCTGGCCGGCCCAGCACCGCACGGCATCCCCAGCCCGTGCCGGACGGGGACGGGGTCCGGGCCCAGTGCACATGCATGGAGACTTGTCTCTGGGGTGGCAGAGAGGAGCCCCAGGGTGCCCCGTGCCTCTCTGCCACCAGGAGCAGCTCAGACTGGGCATGAGCATGCCCTGGTAGGCTTGGGGTGGCACTGGATTGCCCTGTCCCTAAGGCCTCCGGATGGGCCAACTGACACAGGAACATCTGGGAGGGTGTGGTAACCAGCAGTTTGGTCTGCAGCGGTTGTTGCTTCTGCCCTCTTGCGACCTTCCTCAGCTGGTCTCGCTGCCGGGTGCCCCCGATGCCGGCAGTGGCTGCTCTCCATGGCCCACAGCTGCAAACAACAGCCCAGCAGAGTGTTCCCTGTGCAGGGCCACGAGCAGGGCTTTCCCAGGCACCCGGGCACTCGCAACCCTTGCCTTGCCTTGCCTTCCCTGGCCTTCCCGGCCTGGTGGCAGGGCGGACGAGGCCACGCTGCCGGCCTCCTCCTGCTCCTCGCAGGCGCCCATGGCGCGTGGCGCAGGCAGCCGGGCACCCCGCTGCAGCAGGCGGGGGGCTCAGTGCTGCCGGGGCGGTGCAGAACAGGATAGCGCAGCACAGCACAGCGCGGCACGGTGCGGCGCGGCGCTTTGAAGGCGCCCTGACGAGCTGTCGGGCCCGCGGGGCGCGCTGACAGGCGGGCGCCTCGGAGGCGCCGGTGGCTGCGCGCGCTCCCCCCGCGCTCTGATCAGTGCCGCAGCCGTCACTTCAAAGCGCGGCGCCGCTCGCGAGGCTCCCACGCAGCCCGCGGCATGGCGCAGGGTGCAGGGCGCGCGGCGGGACGCGGCGGGCGCCCACAGCCCCGCACCGTGCCCGGCTGCCCCCACGGGAGCCCAGGGCCTGCCAGGCCTCGCCAGGCTGCCCCGCGGAGCAGGGACAGGGCTCCCCAGCACCAAGGAATCCCTGGAGGTGCTGGCAGGGCTGCTGCAGCAGCATGTCAGGGACATGCGGACAAGGCCGGGTGCAACGTCCCCATCTCCTGGCGCTCCTGCGGCACGGCCGGGACAGGGCATCACTGTGTGGACGCTGGTGCCCACCACGTGGGGCACTGGGGGCTGCCGGGATGAGCTGTCCCATGGGACAGCGTGACATTCCCCCATCCCCCCCCAGCCCGTCTAGGGGAGGAATTTTCCATTCCCGGCTGGATGGGGGAAGGCGCCTGCCTGCACCAGCCCCCTCCCCGCCCTCCCCTCGCCCGTCACTGGAGCAGCTCGGGAAGGCGCCTGCCACATTCGGCTCAGGAAGGTGCGGAGCAAGAGCCTGCGGGGAGGGAGAGGCAGCAGTGCTGGGCCCAGGCCATGTCACCGGACAGGGATGCCCTGGCGCCGACGTGGGGCTGCAGCATCACTCAACTCACTGTCGCCTTCCTGAGAGCCACCAGGATCCCCGGGCTGCACTACGCCTGCACCCGGCCGCAGTCCCGCCTGCGCCGCCTGCTCTGGAGCCTGGCCTTCGCGGCCGCCGTGGGGCTGCTGGCCACCGGGGCCACCAACCGGGCGCACTACCTGCTCTCGCACCCGGTGCACACGCGGGCGCGCACGGTGTGGGCGCCCCGGCTGCGCTTCCCGGCCGTCACGCTCTGCAACCCCAACCGGGCGCGCTTCCTGCAGCTCACCAAGCCCGACCTCTACTCGGTGGGGCAGTGGCTGGGGCTGGCCTGGGAGAACCGCTCGCTGGTGCCCGAGCTGCTGGGCCTGCTGCACGAGGACCGGCGCCGCTGGCTCACGCGCCTCGCCAACTACTCGCGCTTCCTGCCACCACGGCGCTCCGAGCGCACCATGCAGAGCTTCTTCCACCGCCTGGGCCACCAGATCGAGGACATGCTGGTGGAGTGCCGCTTCCAGGGCCAGCGCTGCGGCCCCCAGCACTTTGCCCCCGTGAGCGCCCGCCTTGCAGGGGGCAGGGAGGCCGGGCTGCCCATTGGGGTGCATGGTGCGAGCTTTGGCGACAGCAGGGAGGCTGAGAGGTCCCCCCGGGAGCTGTGCTAGCTCATGCAGCAGGGCTGCAAAGAGGTCCCAGTCCTCACCCTGCCTGCAGACCCCCCTGCCAGTCCCTCTGCCTGGCCCCTCACCCTCTCTTTCTCCACCCCCAGGTCTACACGCGCTATGGCAAGTGCTACACCTTCAACGGGGACCGGAGGAACCCTCGGGTGACCCGCCAGGGCGGCATGGGCAATGGGCTGGAGATCATGCTGGACATCCAGCAGGAGGAATATCTGCCCATCTGGAGGGAGACCAGTGAGTGGGGCCGGGCTGCGGGATGGGGCGCTGGGCACACAGGGCACTGCCAGAGCGGCCATGGGGCAGGGCACTGGTGGGGTGCACACCAGGGCGTGCCTGAGGACTGGCCCATGGGCAGGAATGCAGCCCACTGCCCTGCCACGCTTTCCCTCTCCCGCAGACGAGACATCATTCGAAGCTGGCATCCGGGTCCAGATTCACAGCCAGGACGAGCCGCCCTACATCCATCAGCTGGGCTTTGGTGTCTCACCCGGCTTCCAGACGTTCGTGTCCTGCCAGGAGCAGCGGGTAAGGCTGCCTCGGAGGCCAGCGGCTGCACGGAGCGAGTGCCAGCCTGGGGCTGGGCAGGGGGCCGATGCAGCGTGGCGGGAGAGGCACGGTGCAGTGCCCTTCCCGGGGCTCCTGCTTCACCCCATACAGCCCCTGTCTCTGCCGGGCACTGCACCACGTCCCACAGCACCCGAGGGGCACCCCCGGTCTTGGCATGGCCGCATACCGATGCCTCTTTCTCTCCCCGGCAGCTCACCTACCTGCCCCAGCCGTGGGGCAACTGCCGGGCCAGTGTGCAGGGGGAGCAGACGCTGCCCGGCTACGACACGTACAGCATCGCCGCCTGCCGCCTGCAGTGCGAGAAGGAGGCCGTGGTGCGCAGCTGCCACTGCCGCATGGTCCACATGCCAGGTGAGGGGCACGGGCACTGGCGCGGGGACGCCCTGCTGCCCCACCGTGCTGCCCTGGGCTGCCCCTGCCCCGTCCGGACAGCACCCAGGAGTCACCCCTGCCCAGCGCCCTCTGCACGAAGGATCACCCCTGTCTCCTCCTCCTTGCCTCTGCACTTGCCCCCTGCCCCATTCTCTGCCCCAGGGTCAGCCCCTTTGCTACCCACCTTGCACCCAGGCCAGCCTTGCCCCATTCGACCTGCCCTTGGGGGCACCCCTGCCCGATGCGGGAGCGAGTCCGGGCAAGGGATGAGGGAGCAGAGGGCTGGACCTCCATCCTCGCTGACCGCTGCTTCTCCCCAGGTAACGAGTCCATCTGCTCTCCCAACGTGTACATTGAGTGCGCTGACCACACGCTGGGTAGGTGTTTGGCACGGGGCGGGCCGGGGAGCGCGGCGCGCTGGGGGCAGCCCCTGCCCACCTGGCTGCGTGCCCCTCAGACACGGCCGTGGAGGACAGCCAGGAGCGCTGCAGCTGCCCCACGCCGTGCAACCTGACGCGCTACGGCAAGGAGATCTCCATGGTGCGCATCCCCAACAAGGGCTCGGCGCGCTACCTCGCCCGCAAGTACAACAAGAACGAGACCTACATCCGGTGAGCGGCGCGGGCGGCGCGGCCTCCTCCCCGGGCAGGGGCTGCCCTCAGCTCCCAACGGTCCCCGGGATGCCGGGAATCTGTGGGAGCCCAAGCCACACTTGGCTTGCAGAGACTTGGTCCTTTTGCAGCATCCTCTCCCCAGCAGTGGCTGGAGCGTCTGCCCTTTCCATAAGCCCTCCTGCCCTTCTCCGTGCGCATCCCGCAGCCACTCCCAGCCCAGGGCATGTCCCCATTGCACGAGCCAGCCCACGGCCACTCTGTGCAGCCCGAATAACTCACTTTGCATCTGCGCTGCTGGGTGGGGAGGAGGGAAACTGCAGCAGCCGGGAAGCGTCATCTCCCCAGCACTCGCCCTTCAGCTGAGGCTTGTGCTGCCACCAGGGAAGTGCTGGTGGGGATGCCAGGTGTCTCGGGGCTGGGGGGGCCCAGCACATGGGGCAACATGAGGGACTGGGGTCTGTGGGAAGGCAGTTGTGCCTGGGGAGGGGACCGGAGTGCCAAGTTTGGAGGCCAGCCCTGACTGCTGGGTGCTGCTGTGTCCCTGCAGGGAGAACTTCCTGGTGCTGGACATCTTCTTTGAGGCGCTGAACTACGAGGCCATTGAGCAGAAGAAAGCCTACGACCTTGCTGGGCTGCTCGGTGACTCCCCTCTCCCTCCTGTGGGACCCCTGCCCGGCCCCACGTTCCACAGGGCTCTGGCCCTGGGAGGACGTGGGGCTGCTCTGGGTGAGACCGTGGCAGAGGGGAGCCAGCCGGCAGTGCGCTGGTGTCCCCAGCACGGTGGTGTCCCCTCCATCCTATGTCCCTGCCTTAGTCACAGTGGTGTCCCCTGTGGCCCTAGGCGTGGGCTCCCACCCCAGCCCTACTGGTCTGTCCTGGACTCTGTCCCGCTGCTCCCCATGACCAACTCGTGCTCCTGCTCCACAGGGGACATCGGCGGGCAGATGGGCCTGTTCATCGGTGCCAGCATCCTCACCATCCTGGAAATCTTGGACTATATCTATGAGGTGCGCTGGGCGCTCCCCGGCTGTGTCTGAGGTGGGAGCGGGACTATCGGATATGGGACGTGTTGGAAGAAGGGGCCAGACATGGGAGACGAGACTGACCAGGCCATCCTCGGCCCCCAGCAGTGGGGAAGGCTGTGGCACGGCCAGGGAAAGCACGTGAGGCAGGGCAGTGCAGCCCCGAGATTGATTGCACTGGAGGGGAACAGCTCCCCAGGCATCCCTTGGTGTCCAGGAGGTGGCTGGGGAGGGAGTTGGGGTGGCAGGGGGGCCCAGCAGGTCCGTGCAGACCGACATGTACATGCACAGCTGCACATGCACCCATGTGGGTCTGTGCACATGCATGTCCAGAAATGATCCCCCTTCCTCCCTGCACCCAGGTGATCCGTGACAGGGTGAGCCGGCTCTTGCGCCGCTCCAAGCCGCCCCTGAAGAAACCCTCGGGCAGCATCGCCACGCTAGGACTGGAGGAGCTCAAGGACCAGGTAGAGCCTCCGGGTGCACAGCCCCTGCCCACCACGGGCTGCACATGCAGCACGGGCTGCACGTGCACAGGTGCTCCTTGCTGCGCAGGCTGCAGTGGCAGAGCTGCTTTGCAGGGGGCAGGACGGGCCGCGTGCCCAGCGGGACCGACTGGGGCTGGGGCTGGGGCGGCCGTGCTCGTGGAGGGGGGACACGAGGGGCCGTGGGCTCTGCTGACGGTGCCGTCCCGGCAGAGCCCCTGCGACACGCTGGGCCGGCACGCGGAGGGCGCCTACAACGCCGGCATGCTGCCCAACCACCACCACCGCCACCACTACCCGCACCAGGGCGTCTTCGAGGACTTCGCCTGCTAGGCCAGCTGGGGAGCGCAGGCAGCAGCGCCCCGGCCGCCCCTCTCCGGCCACACGGAGAGGGGCTCCAGGAGCAGGCGCCGTGGGCGCAGGACCCCGACGTCCCCTCCTCGCCGTCAGGACCGGCCCGCGCCGCTCGCCCTGGCCGGGCGGCGATGCCGCCGGCTCCCGGAGCTGTCCAGGGACCAGAGCTGCTTCCGAGCCCCTTCACCGTCCCGTCCGCCTGCCCCCAGCACGCAAGGTCGGCCTCGTCTCAAAGCACACAGAGCGGAGGGGGCTGCCCCGCGGCCGCGCACTGCCAGGGGCAGGATGGGGATGCCAGGGCGGGCTTGGGGGGAGCCCCGGGGTGCAGGGGAGAGGGGTCCCGGTGGTGCAGAGCATATGTGCAATGTGCTGGGCTTCCTGTGAGCCCCTGCAGCCCGTCCGCTGCCAGCCCCTCCTCCATGGGTGCTCTGCCCCACACCAGCCTCGGAGGGGACATGGCTGGAACATCTCTTAGTCTCCGCAGGGAACGTCTTCACGCTGCTGCATGACGGGCAGCGTTGCGGGGCACCCCCTCCGAGCAGCACAGCCCCCCAGGCCAGCCCAGGGCCACCCTCCCTGCATGGCACTGCCCCGAGACCCCCCAGCCCCTGGCGCCGCCAGCACTGTGACCCCCCTAGCCCTCCTTCCCCAGCCCTTGCGCCTGCCAGGGCGGCAGCTCCCGTCCCAGCGCTGTTCCCAGCCAGACCCCTGCACTGTGACCCCCACACACGCTCCCGTGTCAGCCCCAAACAGCCCCCAGTCCATTGCTGCGATGCAGATGCCCTGTCGCCCGCTCTCCTGCCCCTTCCTCCCGCCCCAGTGCCACTGTGCCCCCCAGCCCTTTCGAGGCGCTCCCCTCCCAGCGTTGCTCACAGCATTGAGCCCATGGGTGCAGCACAGCCCAGCGGGCACAGGGACCGGCCTTTGGCTGTCCCAGCTCCCCGCACCATGCACACCCGTCCCATGCCGGGTGCCGCGCACCCGCCCTGCCGGCCCAGGCTGCACGGGTCACAGCACTGCCCAGACCGCCACGTCTGCCCCGCCAGGCTGGCACCGCAGCCCTCCTGCTGCCCTGACCCACCGGGGAGCCAGGGCTCTCCCCTTCCCTCCAGGACACTGCCTCCCCCATCCACTGTAGCAGGCACCAGCGCAGGGCAAACAGCCTCAAAATATCTCAGGAGGCGGGGGTAGGCTGGCAAAGCCCCCTCGACATACACCCAGGGCAGAGCCGGCACCGTGGCAGCAATCCTGACCTCCAGGGAGGCTGGGGTTTAGGCAGGAGGATCTGCTGGTTTAGTGCTCATGGCCAGTGCCCTGGGCCGGAGCACGGATGCAGGGAAGGCCTGGGGCTGGTGTGTCCCTCCCTGGGAGGGAGGGCTGGGGAAGGGTGCCCAGGCTGTGCATGGGCACAGCCATGCCACGCTGGGGACAAAGCCATAGAGGCAGGGGCAGCCCCCGAGAGCCCAGGGAGCTGCGAGGCACCGGGCAGGGAGCAGAGCTGCCGCCGTGCACCCCAGCGCCAGCCCCGCGACGTGCCCAGCAGCCCTGCCTCTGGGTACGCAGCCCGTGTGCCCCGAAACATGCACACACGTGGGAGCACGTGCCCGCTGGTGCAAGTGCCTGGCACCATGGTGTCCAAACCCCTGCACAGGGGTGCACAGAAGCCCCCCGGCCAGACAAGCAGAGCAGCTGCGTCAGGGGAGCGTGGCCCAAGTGCCCTGCACTGCTCCCCATGGGATGGTGGCACTCGTGGCGTGGTGCCCCAGGGCAGCGCCCGCAGCACCCACCATGTGGCCCCTCCCCGGGGACACGGAGAGCTGCCGGGCCGTGCCCAGCCCCGCGGCACGGTCTGCAGGTGCTGGGTGCAGGACGCGGCCCCTCCGCGCCGGCGGCAGCAGCGCGGGAGGGCACGGGCACCGCGGCGCGAGGGCTGGCGTGAACGCTGGTGAATGTAAGAGATGTGCGTCACTGTTTTATAGATGTACAAACGCTCCCTAATAAAGAGGCACAAGTAGGTCCCGCGCTGTCTGCAAGGGATGGGAGCAGGGTGGCCGGATGGTGGTGGGGCTCGAACACAGCATCCTCAATGTCAGCACGGTGCTGGCCAGGACCAGCCGCGCTGCCAGGTTTGCAGGGACAGCTCCACACATGCTCATGGGCCTGGCCCCGGCCCTAGACCTGTTATTCGCCACCAAGGACTCACTTCATTTCCACCACGGGGCACAGCTGGAGCTGGCAAAGAGCATCTGCACAGCATCTGCTGCGCTAGAGAGGAGTTCCACATCATTGACCGGTTCTGTGAGAAAATAAACATGACTTTAGAGGAGCGGGAGTGAAGAACAGCATCAAGAAAGGTCTTAGAGTTGGCTTGTCCAGGCTGCCCAGGACTTCAGGGCAAAATATGGGATGTGCCCATGCTATGAACAGGATGACTTACCAGAGCTGTGAAATAGCTCTTTCTGTGTGACCTAGCAAAAATTTTAAGTTATTTTTATCCGCTGCAGTTATAATCCAGGTCCTTTAATTCCCCTGCTCGGAGCCGGTGCCTGCTATAGGCTCTCCCTCTTCCCAAGAGCACGGAGCAGGCAAGAGGATGGGAGCAGTGGCCCATTCACTCCAGCCAGGAGCCGGGCAAGATCCCTTGGGGCTGAGAAGGCCCAGGGGAGCACACGGAGCAGGGTTTAACGGTGTCCCTGAGCAGTGTTGCCACCTCACCCCGTGCTGCTGGGGTGTCCCCTCCCGTGCTGCGTCTGCACAAGGGGCCGCAGTCGCTTTCCCTGGACTCGGTGCTGCCATCCCTATGGAGCCACCGCCTCCCTGGGGCTCGCCGGGCTGCCAGGCAGCTATAACCACCACACACTGTCCTCGGCCCCTGGATCAGGCCGTTGCCAATGCTAAATCAAGCCAAGCACTGTTTGAATTGCCTTTAATGAGCTGCATTAAATAGTTGGCACGCTATAATTAGAAGGGGATTCACAATAGTGAAACAGGCCCTTAATTTTAATGAGCGCAGCCCTCCAAACGAACGCTCTGCATCCGGTGCCACTCTGCTCCCCTCACCCCGTGGGGAGAAGCCTTCACCGATCCCAAGGCAGCCGCGCATGGAAGCAAAGCACTACAGCTCTTTGCAGGGGAAAACCACGTCTCAAAGAAAGCAGGTCATCAGGTTTGGGAGCATCGGGGTTAGGTGTGAGCCTTTGAGTGCAGCAGGACACGTTCTTACCTGCTGTCACATCCTCCCCATCACCTGCTGCCTGGAAGTGCCGGGGGTGACCGACAGCGTGGGAAAAGAGGCATGACCTGCAGCATCTCCTGCCAGACGCAGGCTCAGCATGCCAGAGACGTGTCCACACAAGTGGTTTGCTGCTCTGGTCCTGTTGTTTCTCCAGGACCCATTTCCTGGGAGAAGAGCTAGTACCCAAGCTAAGTTCCATGGAGGACATCCCCGGGCACCTGGAGCCCCGTGGGCTGCTCCCATTTCTCTCCTGGTTGCAGCTCTCGGGGCAGCCAGCCCAGCACGTGCTGGTGGATGAGGCACGCGAGCCCAGGCTGGTAGGTACCTGCTGTATTTTCCTCTGCGAGCTATCAGTGGAAATTGGTGCCCTCGGAGAAATCCCAGCATCTCTCTATCCCCAGGGAGCAGCTGCTCTCAGCCCCTGAGCTTAGGGGAGGAAATATTCCCGGTGCTTTGTTACCTACTCCATAGCTTGGGAAGCAGCAGCCTCGCTCCTAGGGACAGAGGGGCAGCGCTGGCCTGTTCCCAGCCAAAGCACAGCAGGGAAAGGACATTGCGCCTCACTTGCCTTGTCACTCTGCCCTGGCACCGGCGCGCTTCCCACAGCCTGCGAAAGGGCAGACACTGAGCTGATTAACGGGGCTGTGTCCGGAATAAATCTGCCATCACGGCTGAACGCAGCCAGGAGTGAGCTGAGCTCCAAGACGTCGTGCGGGATCGGAGAAGCAATTCCCCCTTCCCTGCTACCAGGTTCACTTCTGCGTTTGTCCCGGGACCTGCACACGTAACTGCATTTGGGAAAGAAATTGCAGGGATGGGGGAGCAGGGGGGACACCCCAACCAAGGAGCAGCTTTTTTTTGGCTTTTTGCCAGTTGAAATCCTTTTCCTTGCCGTGACTAAGGAGGAGTGGGGCTGGTGCCCTTCCAGCCCTTCCATGACGGCTGGAGACGAGGTGCCCTAGAGCCCCGTTCTGGTACATGCGGATGAAAGGCTCATCCCACCACTGGGGCCAGCTGTGGGCAGGCTTGGGGAATCTACACCTGATTTATGTCCCCTTCCTGGCCCCTCACCACCCCAATGCTCCCATTGCTTTTTCCCTGTGGCTTCCAACAAATGGAGACTTTTCCTGCTCCCTGCAGCAGCAGCTGCTCCTCACACGTGATGGGCAACAAGTCCCTCTCATAGCCCAAAACGCTCTGTGCTGAATCGGTCCTCGTGGCCCTCTTCCACTAAAGCAGCCAGCAGCCACGCAGCAGACACCAATGGGGAGCACACACGGCTCCTTTCCAAGTGTGTGGTGGCCAATAACATTTCCAGAAAGTCTTCCTGCGGGAGCTGTAAGTCTTTGGGCAGCAGCAATGCGCCTTTTGCTGCCCCCATAGGAAAACTGCCTTTTTATTTCTCTGACTCTGCAACTGCCTTTGTGGGAAAATTACACAAACTGTGTGAAAATATTGATCAAATCTGCACAGGGTTTGCAAACATCTCTCTCCATTAAGCTGCAAATTGACCATGTAACCACGGGACGCTGCTCCGCCTCGGCCTCCTCTGTTAAGGCTTTCACCTTCACAGCCCCACACTTCACTGGGTACCTGTGGTGCAGGCAGCGAGCAGGAGCCCAGAGCACCGCGATGCTTATCCCGACCCCGGATACCATGGAGCGCGCAGGACAGGGCAGAGCGGGAGCAGGGGGCAGGTGGGACCCCTGAGACCAGTGACGGGGCCCCGCCGGCTGCTTCCCTGGCCCGGGCTGCCCACGGGAACGAGGCTCCCCAGCACATCCAGCGGGTCCCTGGGGATTGCCATGCACCCTGGCAGTGACTGTCCCGTGCTGCTCCTTCGTCCCGGCGTGTTTCTAGGAAGGGCTCTTGAGCAGGTTGTCAGCAGCTCCCTGGCTTCCAGCTCCCTCTTGCTGACGGCAGACGGCCGGGGCTCCCCCCGCCGCCACCTCCCGCCTCTCCGTGCCGGGAGATAGTGGCTCCGCGCGGCGCCGGCCTCGCCGCTCCTGCCGTGAGCGCTCCCGCTGATCCGAAAATAGCTGGACACCCTGGTGGCGGCTCCTCCACCTCCAGCACGCAGTGTTGCTGCTTGTGACCTTGCTGGCCAGCCCGTTCCCCAAGTGGGTACTGGTGGGTACCCAAAACTCGTGCTCCCAGCCCTCCGTGCCTGCCCTCCGCTCCGTCCCGCTGGGAAGCTCCCCTGCTGCCATCCCGGGACTGATCTTTCATGGAAGACTTGCCAGTGTACAAGGGGCCCTGAAGGCCTTTGGAAATCGCTTTGCATGGGAACAACTTTCTGTTCCCAGCTCTGGTGTCCCTACTGGAGGGGTGTGCGCGGAGTCTGGCTGCTGCTTATGCCGTGATACCTCCTGCCAGCTTCAGGTCAAAGCTAGCAGCGGGGTCTGGCCCTCTGTGCTTGGCTGGAGAGGAGCTTCTGTAGGAAGCACTGTTGGCTTCACATCTGAGCGTCCCAAAGTTGGTCCCTGCACAGCCCCAGCAAGGTCCAGCCTCTCCTTCAAGGCCTGGAGAGTAATTGCCTTCCCCGGCTGCCAGGGAAAGGCAGCTGCAAAGGGGGCAATCACACTGACACAGCAAAGGGGACTTGAGACAAGCTACAGAAATGCGTCAGGCAAGAGTTTGGAAAATGCTGACTTTGCTCGCGTGGGCTGCTGAAGTGCTCTGCAGTGCTCGCGGGGAGGTCCAGTGCAGCCACCCAGCACAAGCCGGGCTGCAGCGCTTGCAAGGAGAGCGGGGCTGAGCAAAAAGGCGGCTCTAGGGAGAGCAGCACGGCCCACGGCGTGCACCCTCCTCTGTTCTGGGCGTGCAAGCTGAGTGCTAGGCCACAGGAAAATGTGAAACCCGGCAGTGCCCTTGGCTATCTGGCCAGCGACCCAGCTCTGGAGCTCACAGCAGATGTTGCTGGTGCGAGACTTAAAGCTGTGAACTTTTGCACATTGGGCTCCAGCTGGGAGCAGAATTTCAGAGAGCAAAACTCAGCCATTCAAGCTGCACATGTCTCCAGGCACCTGCACCCAGGGCAGGACCAAAACTGAGCACTTTCCACTACTGTTCATGATTATTTTCTTTGTGGCATCGTTCCGGGGCTGGTTTGGTTGACAGCAGCATCTCCTCGCACGTGAGGGCAGAGCGGGGGGCAAGATGTTGGGCTGCTGCACCGCATGGAGCTGCTCCAGCAGCCACGCTGCCATCACAAAGCACAGCTGCATCGTTTAGCATGTTTTGATACTGGAAATAACCTGGCAAATGCCAAAGTGACTTTGAACACTGACAGCTTATTTTTGAAAGGAACCAATAAACTTTGCTGAAAGTACCATAAGGGCTATAATTTGCTCTTACGTATGTTGAGGCAGGGGATGGTTCATTGGTTTTAATAGTGCAAAGCTTTAAGTATGCAAATAGCTCTTTACTCAGTCTGGGCAAACAGCAAAGAAGAGACAAGAGCAACTATATCTAGACCATCTTGCAACAATTAAATGACAATTTAGGATTTCTTTTTGCAGCCAATTTTATGTGAAGTTGGTCTGCTTTATTAGCGTTTGGATACTCTTCTAACACCTAATCAATTCAGACTCCTAGGTCTGCATTTCTGAGAAGAACTGTATCTGCAGTGCACCTGCATCCTCCCTACACCCGCATGCCCCAGATTCACATTTAAAGTGAATTAAGGACATGTTTGGGGAAGATCAAAAATAGAAGTGCTTACAGCAAGCTAATGATTGTTCTCAGAAATACAACAAACATTTATTCAAACATATATGTTTCTACAGTGAATACAAACACCGGAATAAGAACCTCTCTCTTTGGGAACATATGCCATCCAATCTGTGGTGATTTCCATGAGTTTTGCTGAACACGGCTTTATTAACTACAGGCAAGGAGGCTTAATTTTCTCGAGGATTTTGCCCTTGGAAAGTTGTTGGCTTGGGAAGTTTGGGGAGCAGGAGCTGAACGCAGCTGCCCTACGAAGACATTTGTTTCCCAAGTGGAGCGTGGCAAACACACCTGCATCCCGTGGGCATCCCAAGGCACTGCCAGGGAATCAGCGAGAGCACAGAGGGCAGGGAGAGGGAGGGAGAGAGCAGCTCCCATATGGGGGGGATAAATAAAGGAGGGCTCTTCCGCTTGTAAGAAGTGGTGACCAAATGGTTGGTGGGACAAGCACGTGGATCCAGAATAATGATGCCCGGAACAGCACAAAAAGGAGATGTTTACCCCCCCTTTTTCCTAACACGAGTAGCAGCTGTATGTGCTAAGAGCTGGAGCGGGGTTAAAGACCAGAGGAAGTGCTTTGCCCCAAAGGACAGCATTAAATTAGGGGAGCTGTTAGCACAAGATGCTGAGAAGGCTCGAGATGCAGAACAGACCATGAAGGGCTGAGCCCAGGGTGGAGAGAGGACTCACCAGCAGCGACCCGCACTGGCGCCCGGCTGCGGCTCGTGGCCAGGAGCTCCCTCGCGAGCTGTGCTGGGTGCAGGAGGGTGCAGCGAGGGGACAGGTCCCGCTGCTCGCGCCCGCTCCAGCCCCTCTGCCCTGAGTGGCCGCTCCGCTCGGCTCCATCTCACCGGAGCGCGGGACAGCTCAGCCCCAGCCCAGGCTGCCGCGTCAGGCCAGGCCCAGGCCAGGCCCAAGGAAGAAGCAGTCAGGCCAGCTTGTTCATCTCTCCATTTTATTAGTGTAAACACAACCCCCCACCCTCCCGTCCCCACTATTAAATACAAACCAGGAGCAGAGAGCAGCTCCTCCGTCGTTTCTCCTTAGGAGACGCGCAGCCGAACGCCCCGTCCTGCCCCCCAGGCCCCACGCGCGCTGCCCCACGCCGAGCCGAGGGGATCAGCCCCAAGAGGCCACGTGTGCGAGTGCCCCTTCTGCAGTGACAGGGCAGCGGTGCCCCCGGGGACGGGGACCACGGGGCAGCCCCATGCCGGGCCCCGGGGTGGTGGCAGGAAGGGCTCAAACCTCCGGCAGGAGGCTTTTGTCTGAAGGCTGTAGCCTCCTACGTCCTATCGACACTACGAAGGCCGAGACGGCCTGGGTCATGGTTCCCATGGGGAGCAGCTCGTGGTAAGTGAACACAGCAGGATCCCTGGCTCCCCTCCTGCACAAGCCGATCCTGGGGGATCCCGGGGCCAGGAACCCGCCGTCAGCCTGGAGGATTCAGCTTGCTGTCTGGCTACCAAGTGGCATATGCTGAAACCCACCTCCTTATTGCTCTTTTGGGGTCGGACATGCCCCAGTCCATCCTCCCGCTACTCCAGCCTGCAGGCGGGCGCAGGGACACACCTCTCCCCCGGGACAGGGGCCAAGTGCTCTGCTCCTCTCTGTCCTCGTGCCCCAAGAGGGCCCAGCGCGAGGAGGCTAAGGAGCAAACGCAGCCCTGTATCAGGGGGTGAGGGCAAAAGGCGGCAGCTCCCAAGCCCCAGCTGGCAACTCCTGGCAGTCGCAGCCCCACAGCAGGGCCCTCGGGCTCGGTGTGCATTGGGCTGGGGGGGCTGGGGATGGCGCAGGTCACAGACAAAGCAAGGGACAGAACAGATCTGCGCCTCCCGCCAGCCGACACAGACAGGAGCAGGAGGGAGCAGAGGCAGCAGCTCCGGGGTGAGAACCCCCCGTGACCTGGCTCTGAGCTCAGTAACCCTAACCCAACCTCACGGGAGGGTCTGCCAAGGCCACAGCTGCTCTGGAACGTGCCAGGCCGCCCGGGCTGGGCGGGCCCAGCTCTACCTGGGCAGCACCAGCACGGGGGAGTCGCGGGCTCTGGCACCAGCCAGCGGTGACCGCTGCAGCCATGCCCAGGGGGCAGATCCGGGCAGCAGAGCAGCAGGAGGCTGGGCAGGGCCAGCACCCCGTGCCTGCGCTCAGGTGCTGTTACCCTGCTCCTGCTCAAAAAGCACCATGGCCAGCTGGGAACGAGACCCGACGCCCTCCAGGCTGCTCTGCACGCAGCGGTGGTAGATCTCCTCGCTGAGCCGGGGGTTGCAGGCCTGGTGCCGATAGCGCTGCAGCAGGGCAGGCTCTACGGCCCGGAAGACGTGCAAGTTGGAGTACTTGATGAACATATCATAGATGTCCAGGGTCTCCAGGATGTCCTCGTTCTCCTGCACGTCGCCCGCCATGCGGGTGCGCGCCGCCATGTAGTCGGCGTTGTAGAAGCAGGCCTCGTGGAAGACATCGCGGTCAAAGCGCCCCGCGTCCCGCAGCAGGTCCAGCGTGGCGGGCGGCACCTGGTTGTGGTAAGCAATGGCAGGGTTGTAGCCTTGGAAGTGGATAGGGAAGAAGACTTGCCAGTTGTTGATGGTGTTCATGCGGCAGCGGTTCAGGAAGTCGGTGGTGACCTCTGTGCCCACGCCTGCCACAAAGAAAAGCGTGTCCACAGGGTGCTTCTTGGAGATGATGTCCATGACCTTGATTTGGGAAGGCGCATCTGTCTTCACGCTGATCCAGGGGATCTTCACCTCCGCATACTTGCGCTCGTACTCAGTGATCTGGGCTTTCACTGGGGCGAAGATGTCGTTCTGGGTCACCTGCTGGGCCTCGAAGGGGTCGTAGATGAAGAGGAAGGTGAGCACGGCGTTCTCGCTGTTCTCAAAGGCAGCCGCCGCATACGTTTCCAGGAAGCGGGCAGCGTAGTCGCGGTCGTGGGCCGTGAGCGGCAGGATGACGTTGATGCGGCTGGCCTCGGTCACGTAGGGCATGGGGATGATCTCCACCT
This sequence comes from Rhynchotus rufescens, assembly GCA_032273925.1. Classification (NCBI taxonomy): domain Eukaryota; kingdom Metazoa; phylum Chordata; class Aves; order Tinamiformes; family Tinamidae; genus Rhynchotus; species Rhynchotus rufescens. The sequence goes on from JAVCKT010022121.1 coordinate 19,908, forward strand.
CGCTGAGGGGGCGCACCAAGTGCACGCGCTTGGTCACGGAGCGGCTGTGCCCCTTCTGCGTGACCACCTCCACCTGCAGGTCCAGCGTGTACTCCATGCCGCGCGTGGGGTCGAAGCGCCTGTACCCGTTCACCAGCTGCTGCTTGCGGATGTGCAGCACGGGCTGGTACTTGCGGTTCAGCTCCTCCATGGCAGTGGCCACCACATCGGCCACGTCTGCCAGGTCCACGCCGTGCAGGTCGCACTTGGGGGAGCCATCCACACACGCGTACACCTGCTCCTCCGTGAAGTAATCCCAGCGCAGCACCTCGAAGCGGGTTTTGGGCTGGAAAGGGGGAGGAATGCCAATGGGCCACGTGGCGCTGTGGTCCCCATCCGCGGACAGGCTGCTGGAGTTCTGGATTTCCAGCTGCAAAGGCAGAGACAGAGGAGTCACGCCAAGGTGGGCACACACAAGACTTGCCGTTTTCTGCAGGGGGCCCCCTCTGCTAACACATGATATTCAGAAATTTGGCACTGCTGTCTGGAGCAGGAGTAGCTAAAGGAGTAGCTAAGTCCGTGCTGCTCTCGGACCGACTCCAGCAAAAGTGGGTCAGGGTTTCCCCAGAGCTGCATGCAGGAAACAATAAGCTGGTTTCACCGGCACGGCCTGCACTTTGTCCCACCCCAGCCAGATTGCTGCCAGATCTCGGTGCGCTGCCGGCCCAGGCACCCTGCACTGCCACAGCTCCGGGATCTGCTCGGGCCCGGGGCTGCTCTCGGCCCGCTTGACTGCACAGAAGACACGGTCAGAAGACACCAGCATGTGCTGAGAGGTCAAGATCGTGCAGTGAAGTTCAGCAAGAGCTGACACGGGTTCAAAGGTCCACATGGCCCAGACAAAATGACAGACAGAACTTCCTGGCTCCAGTCGCAGGGCCAGAGACTCTAAGGATTGCTCTGCATACAACACTGGAGCCAATTTGTGCCCAAGTCACAACAGTTCAGCTGATGCCACCTCAAAACAGCTCCAGGACTGAAAAAAAAAAGCTACAGTAGAGTGAAAAGGTGACAGAGAGAGGCTGAAAAGCCCACAAGGATGGCAGGAGGAGCTCAGATCCTCCCAGTCAAGCCTCACCTGGAGCTGCTGGATCTCCTGGTAGGTCCTCTCCAGCTCCACTTGTGCGAAGTGCTTGTGCAGCCGGTACATCTGGACAGGGTCCAACACAGGGTGCACAGTGAACGCGTTCTGGAAACGTGGGTCAGTCTCCCGCTCGGGATCTGTGTTCTTCCCCAGCTCGAAGTACTGGTAACGCAGACCCTGTGTGAGCAAGGAGAGACACGCTACAGCTGATCCAGACCTACAGCCCACCCCACTGAGGACAAGCAAAACAAGTTCGAGGGAGAACAGCACCCAGGACCGGCCCCGCAGCTCCTGGGAGTGCATGGGGCTGGCGAGACGCTGCCCAGAGGCTGTGCTCAGAGTGAGAAAGGGAAGGTGAGACAAGAGGCCTGGCTGGGGTGGCGGGGCCCAAGCACCCTCGGAGGCCAGCCCCGCTGCAGGACGTACCTCGTGCTCCTCGACGCAGTTGATGGCTGTGTAGTCGATGATGCAGCGGCCCAGCCACTCGTCGGGCCGGGCGCTGAGGATGTCGTTGCGGCAGCTCTCCAGGTGCGGCTGCAGGCGCAGCAGGAGGCTGCGGGACAGCAGGTACCCAAAGCCCCCGTAGCAGTAGCGGCCCTCAGTGTCCCCGCCGATGAACTCCTCGGGGCGGCCCAGGTAGAGCTGGGTGTCGATGCTGAGGTGGGCGACCAGGCGGCTGATGCGGTGCGCCTCCGTGTAGGTATCGTCCTGCACCAGGAAGAACCAGTCGAAGTCGCTCACGTAATGGTCCAGCAGGTACTTGACGGTCTGGTACATGTTCCAGATGGGCCGCTCGTCGCTGTGCGTCACCACGGTCATGCCGTGGGGCACCTTGCGGCCCCGCGTGCCCGTGAAGTAGAGCAGGCGCTCCAGGCGGTGCGCCAGCGTGCGGTTCACGGCCACGGCCAGCGTGTTCAGCGAGCTCTTGGAGGTCAGCACGCCCACCAGCAGCCGCTGCCGCATGCCCAGCTCCGTGCTGATGTAGCGCGTCCTGCAACAGAGAGCGCGTGGGTCAGGGCCGGCAAATCCACCTCCCAGCGCTCCCCTTCTCCCTCTCCCGGGCTTGCAAAGGGGAGAGGCCCAGCTCCAGGCTCCTGCAGGCCCCCTTGCAGGAGAAGAACATGCCACCGCTGGGCTTGTGGCCACACAGGCAAAACACTGGCCAAGGAACCACAGAGGGACCCAGAGGCTGCCAGGGACGGTGCCAGCAGCAGGTCCTAGGCAAGAGTCACAGCCCTGGGGAGGCACCGTGGCCCTCTCGGACCTCTCGGCCGTGCCCAGCCACACGGCAGGCACCTGCAGCAGCCCAAGGGCCTGCCCAGGCCCGCTGCTCCCCCAGGGCTCTCCTGCAAGGCCCTGCAGCCCCAGCGCTGGCTCCGTCCCCGCGGGGACAGGGACACATCCCCACTCCATCCGTGCCCGCTGGGGACCTTCTCTTTTTGCAGTCAGCACAGTGCAGCTCCTACAAGAAGCTCTTAAAAGGCTGGGCCATCCCAGACACCCTTCCTGCTGCCACCCGGGGACAGCCGAGACAGCCGCCAGCCCCACGCTCCCCACAGCAGGACCCGCTCCCCACGGCCGGGCCCCCTCCCCACAGCAGGACCCGCTCCCCACAGCCGGGCCCCCTCCCCACAGCTGCCGGCTCACAATTACTTTCAGGTTTAATTATCCCTGCGCTGCCCGGAGGCAGGAAGCGACGCCCCCCCCAGCAGCGCCGGGCTGCTGCCTCGCACACAGTGGCCCCATTCAGCCCCCTGCTCCCCCTGTCCCCGCTCCTGGCAGGCACAAGGAGGCCCTTTCACGGCGGGGCGCGGACGCGGTGCCCCCGGGCAGCGCGGGGCTCCGCCAGGCCCGGCGCCAGCAGCGCCGCTGGGCTCCGGCGCGGGCGGCAGCGCAAGGGTTAAGGAGCAGGAGGTACTGTAGGAGCTCAGGAAATGGAGGGCAGGAAGGGAAGCGGGGAAGGGCTCTCCCGCAGCCCTGGCGCGGCGGGAAGGGTCTCCCCAAGGCAGCCCGGGGAGCGCAGGGCAGGCGAGCACGGCGCCGGCCGCACACGGATTGCCCCGAGCGCGCGTGGGGCAGGACAGCGCCCCAGGAACGCGCGGACCGGCCCGTGCCGCGCGCTGAGCCCGAGCGCAGCTCGTGCCAGGCAAAGCCCACGGCTCTTGTGCCACCCGCACCGCAGGCGGAAGCAGCGAGCGCAGGCCCCGCTGCCGGGCTGCACGGCCACACGGGCCTCGCTCCCGGCCGCGCAAAGCGTCGCTGCCCGGCAGCCCGCGGCACAGCGGCACGCGGGCAGCGAGGTGCGCGGCGGCCGCGTGCAGGGACGGCCGCGTGCAGGGACGGCCACGGTGCAGGGACGGCCACGGCGGCGCAGGCGGCCGCAGCGGCTCCTCCCCGCGTGCCTGGGACCCGCGGCGCTGCACAGCCGGGCACCACCTCATTAGAGGCTTTGCTGAGCGGGGCTGTCAGGGCCCTTTTGAAGCCCAGCACGGCCAGCGGGGAGGTGACACTTTGGGGTCACTTCCCTCCCGCTCCCAGCATGGGGCATCAGCTTCACAAGGGCCCTCACTGCCAGGCCGGAGCAGGGCCCGGGGAGATCAAGCGCGTTCCCAACCACAGCTGACAGGTACCCGCGGGCTCTGCCCAGAAGCCGGACAGAGCCCCAGGCTCCGCTCCAGGTGCCGGCTGAGCTGCAGGGAGGGAGGCAGGATGGCGGGGCAGCCAGAGGCCAAGTTCACACGAAATTCCGAGCGGCGACAGGGAGCCATGGGGAGCGCCCGCCAGAGCAGCCCCCGCGCGGAGCAGCCCAGGCCAGGGCAGCGCCGGCGGGAGCCGCGGCAGGGCCGGACGCGCTCTCGGAAGTCATTGCTGCACAAGGACTTCCTGGCAGGCGGCGGAGCGCCCGCACCTTCCTGCGGGGACACGGGGCAGCGGGCGGCTGGCAGGGACACGGGGCGGCGGGCGGCCGCCCTGCCACTTGCCGGGGTGCCCTGCGGCACCGGGGGGCTGACACGCAGCACGGGCGGCCAGCAGCTCCGCACGGGGCCCCGGGGCAGCCCGTTACCTAACGCAGGGCAGCGGCACCGGGCAGGGGGCAGGCGGCCCGCGGTGCACAGGACAGCGCCTGGGGGGCACGGGGGAGAGAGTCGGGTCAGGGGCAGCCGGGGCAGGGCAGGGGCAGCCGGCTGTGGGGCAGGGCAGCGGGGCACAGCCTGTCCCGTGCTATGGGGCAGCCGCGGGACAGGGGCGGCCCGTGTGGGGCAGCCCACCCGTGCCGTGGGGCAGCCATGGGACAGGGGCAGCCCGTGTGGGGCAGCCCACCCGTGCCGTGGGGCAGCC
>JAVCKT010022121.1:26129-39464 GCA_032273925.1 Rhynchotus rufescens
GTGCCCTGTGCCGCTGCGTGCGGCTGGAGTGCGCCCGGCCGCGCGCCGCTCGCTGCCCGGCCCCGCTGCGGCGCCCGCTGCCGCCGCCGCGCTCGGCGGGTAAAGTCCAAGCCTGCTTAAGGGGCTCGTGCCGGGGCCCGCGGAGGCCCAGGCCCCGGGGCTCGCCCTGCCCTGGGCGCCTGCCCCCGGCCTGCCCTGCTTGCCGGGATCAGGTGCTGCGAGGCCGTCCCGGGCGCTGCTCCACGGGGATTGTCCCCGCCTGCCCGGGATGCATTTTCCTCCTGCCAATGGACCAGGGGAGGCTGGAGGCAGGAAGGCTGGGAGGAGGTGGAGGCTGCCTCCAGGCTGGGGCCATGGGTGCCGCGCTTGCCCTGCGCTGTCCCTGCTCCCTGTTGGGCACCCGCAGCACCGCGGCGCTGCTGGACGCACGGCCCGTGAGGTGGAGCTGCCCGGGGAGAACGGGCTGAGATCCCTGGGCTGGGGACAGGGAGTCGTGGGCAAGCAGTGCTTGGAGGCCAGGGACATGTGGAGGCTGGGGACGCGCCAAGGCCGGGGCCACGCAGAGGCTATGGACATGCAGGGACCACTGCCCCTGCCCAAGATGGGTCTGGGTAGATCCTCCCTCCTTCCTGCCCCTTTCCTGGTAATCCCTGGTGCTCTGTCTGGTTTTGGGACCAGGGCTAAGCCCTGAACTGGCTGCTTTAATGCGGCAGTTGGAGTGAGGACGCTGGCGTGGGGACAGCTGGTCACAACAAGCCCATCCTAAACAAACTGTGCCTGGAAATGAAGCGCGGGAACAAAGGGAGGCTGGAAGAGCCTCCCGCTCGGAGCGGGGAGACAGCGTCGTTAATTGGGGTTTGAGCTGGGTCAGGGTTTGCAGGAGGCTCTGCCCGCCGTGTCCCGGGACGGGATAGGGGGGCCTCGTTCCCACGGGCGGTGCCGCTGCGAGAGCCGGGCTCGGAGCCAGCGGGGCGCGTGGGGCGGCTGCCCGCCAGCCTGCGGCCGGCCCCGCTGCCCGCCCTGCACATGGGCGCTGGGAGCCCGAGTGGGCATGAAAAATAGCCGGGAATATGATTAGAGGATTGGAAAGGATGCCTTGGAGTATAAGCTGTAAGAGCTCAATCTGTTAGCCTATAAAAATAGAAGATTGAGGGGTGACTTAATTACAGACTCTAATTACTTCACGGGCAGAAAATACCAGGTAGTAGAAGTCTCTCTAATCTGGCAGAGGACAGACGGGAGGCGTGAGAGCCAGGGGCAGGACAGGAAAGCTGCAGACACGCAGTGAGGCCCAGTGTCCAGCAGGGAAGATCCCCGCGGATGGAAGGGGCTGCCTGGGACAGGAATCCTTCCGGACTCCCTCCCGGCTCCGCAGGCTGTGAGGCCGGTGTCGCATGAGACTCTTGCCCCGTTGCCTTTCTGCCCACCTGGGTAGTGCCGGAGCCAGGATGGGCTTTCCCAGCACAGGGTGCTGCATCCCTTGGCTTTAGAGGGTCTCTGGGCCGGCGCTGCTGCAGCTCAGGGCTGCCTGGTGCCTCTGTCCCACTTCTCCCGTCCTCCGCAGCCGGAGCAGGTCCTGGAGCGCAGCTTTGCCCACAAGCCATGGGGCCGGAGCGGAGGTTGTGACGCCCTTGGCGGGAGCCCCCAGAGCCATGACTGCACCTGTGCAGACGCTGCGTTTCCAGCTGCTGCCGCACGACACGGGCCAGGAGTGGGCACACGACTGCCAGCAGGAGATCGAGCGGCGCTACCAAGTGGTGCCCTCCGTGGTGTGCGCCATGTGCTGCCTCTTCGGGATCATCTACTGCTTCTTCGGTGAGCCAGGCCAGGCGCCGGCGGCGCTGGGAGAGGCTGGTGGGCAAGCGGGTGTGGGAGGGAGGGCAGGGGGGAGATGGGTCCCGTCTCCAAACTCGGCCCAAAGGAACCATTTCTTGCCAGCTTGGCAGCGAGGAGAGTGTCACAGGGGGCTGAAAGTGTCACATTCACCCTCTCAATCAGAGATCCTGTGGCACAAGGCTGGCCATGCCCCCCTTGGGCACCGCGTCCTTCCTGGGCACAGCCTGTCACCGTCTCTCCGCAGGCTACCGCTGCTTCAAGGCCGTCATGTTCCTGACGGGGCTGATGTTCGGCTCCATCATCATCTTCATGCTGTGCTACAAGGAGCGGGTGCTGGATACGCAGCTGAGCGTGGAGGCCTCGGTGGGCATCGGGCTGGGCATCGGGGTGCTGTGCGGGCTGGTCACCATGCTGGTGCGCAGCGTCGGCCTCTTCATGGTGGGGCTGCTGCTGGGGCTCCTGCTGGCCGTGGCCACGCTGGTGGTGATGGAGCAGTTCTACCACCCGCCCACGGTGTGGATCCCCATCGCGCTGCTGCTGGGCGTGGGGATGCTCTTCGCCGTGCTCACCCTGCAGTGGCAGCGCTTCTTCACCACGCTCTCCACCGCCGTCTTCGGCAGCGCCATCATGACCGTCACCGTCGACTACTTCATCGAGCTCTTCCTGCTGGTGCAGTACATCTACGAGCGCATCAAGGTGGCCCCCGCTCGCCCCGTGTGCTGGTACAGCTGGGTCATCCTGGGCGTCTGGCCGCTGCTCACCACGCTGGGCGTCCTGGTGCAGTGGAAGGTCACAGCTGAAGGCTACTCCCACACGGAAGGTGTGCGGGGCCGGGGGGTCAGGGGAGATGGACGGGGTGTGGGGTGTCCCTGGGGGCAGGAACTGGGGGGTTTGGCACTGGGTCAGGCTTTCCCAGGCTTGGCTTTGCATGCTCAGCTTGCAAAGGTGCTGCAAGGGAGTAAGTGCTGGGGCACCCTGGGCGCGTGGGTGATCGGAGGCGCGGGCATGGGCACGGGCACGGGCAGCGCGTCCGCCCCAGCGCGGCGCCGGCTCACGGGCCCTCTGCTCCGCAGTGATCATCAGCCGGCAGCAGCGGCGCGTGCAGCTCATGCGCATCAAGCAGCGGGAGGACCGCAAGGAGAAGAAGAAGAAGCGGCGACCCCACCACCCGCCGCCCCACCAGCACAAGGCGCACCCGCCCGAGCCCGCCTACCGCCGCAAGCCCAACCCCGTGCGCCGCTTCGATGGGGACGTGCTCTCGCCCGTGAGTCCCGCGCCCAGGGTAGAGATCTCGCCGCGCCTCGGCCGGCCCCCCTCCTCCGCGCGGGCGCCGCGGCGCGGTGTGGCACGGTGGGCAGGGCTGTGCCAGCGCGGCCCCGGCACGGGCGCAGCTGCAGTTGGCCCCGTGCAGTTTGCCCCTTCGCAAAGGCCGCCTCAGCCTTTGCAAACACCCGAAGCTCTGCAGGCCACGTGGCTCGGGTGGCTGGGTGCTGGTGGGCATGCTGGTCCCTGTGCCGGGCCATGCCGCGCGCGGTGGGATGGGATAGGATGGGATGCAGGACACCGGGAGCAGGCCGCTCTCACCTCCCTCTCCTCTCTCCATCAGAGCTACATCCAGAGTTTCCGCGAGCGGCAGACGGGGCCATCCCTGAACAGCCTCATCGCCAGCTCCCACGCCGTGGTGGACCTGGACTATGACTGCAGCTCCACCGTGCCCCTCACCACGGGCTCTGGCCCCGCTGTGCGGGTATAACCCAAGCCAGTGACCTTGAGCAACACCAGCATCCCAGCCTGCTCCGACGGAGCCCCGCGGACATGTGGGGCTGTTTCCTCAGCCTCGGACGGCCACGTGCAGCTCAGGGCTGCAGGGGCTGTGGATGGTGGCCCTACCTGGGGGATCATGAGACTCGGCCAGGCAAACCCAGGACTCCAGTGGAGCCAGAGGTGCTGGGGCAACGCTCTGGCAAGGAGACAGCCCAAGGACTGGGGACACACGGACTCATAGAGCGTGGCGTGAGCAGCTCTGCTGGGTGGGGGTCCACAGGCACCCCGGGACTCCCTGAGCCCCACCTGCTTCCCCACAGCCTGGGCATGTCTATCCCGCCCCCGCCCCATCTCCGTCCATATGTCCATGCCCGCTTCCCTGAGAGCCCTCCCCGTGCCTGCCCCCACCCCATGGCACCCCACAACAACTCCCCAAGTGCCTGTGCCCCATGTCCCTTGTGCAACAAGCGGGTCCCCAAGCCCCTGGCCCTGCACTGATCCCCCCCGCATGTGTGTCCCCATCCCAGCCCCGGCTGCCAGCAGCTCCCAGCCCCTCTCCAGGCAGCTCCCCTGCTTCCCATCTCGTGTGCCCGGGCACCTCCCTGCCGCGCTGAGCCACCTTGCCTTGCTCCCCGCTTTCCCTGTGCTGAGCCAGGGCTGCTGCAGGGCAGATGCAGGGAAGGACCAGCCCTTCCCAGGGCCCTTCCTGGGGCAGGAGCAGGGCTGCTGCCGCAGGGAGGAAGCCCGGGGGGCTCCTGCTCGCCCGGCGCACGGAGCGCCTGCCCGAGGGCCGGCCTGGCCCCCGCCAGCGCCCTCTCTTGCAGTGGGATGCAGGGCACTGGGGCTGGCTGCGGGCAGAGGCTGGGCTGCCTCAGGGATGCAGGGACTCCCGCGGTGTCCGAGGCCGTCGCTGTTTTGCTGGCGACTGGATTTTATAGTGGACGGGGGGAACCCGAGGCAGGGCTGAGCCTCTGGCCGCGGCTGCACGTCTGTGGGGCAGGGCAGGAGCCCCTGCCCAGAGCACGGCTGCGGGCAGAGGCTCCCGCCTTGTATATATTTCTCTTGCTGTGATTTGTATTAATTTATTACGGAGCGAGCCAGGACGTCGCGCCAGGACAGGCCCTTTCCTTGCCCGGGGCCAGGCGGGGAGCCGCACTCGGCGGGGCGGCCGGGCCGGGGCCTCACGGCCGCCGCGGGGCTCCTGTCGCCCGGCACTGCCCGCGTGTGCCCCGCGCCCCCGGCCCCGCGGCGCAGCTGGCCTCCCCTCGCCGTCTCTTTTGTACATGTGCCAAACGCTGCGGAGGCTGCGGCCACACAGTAAAGAGCCTTTCGGAGCCGGCGCTGCCTGCGCGCTGCGGGGTGGGGACCGCGTAGGGGCAGGCGCCGGTGTAGCGGGACCCAGGGACCTTCCTCCCCAAGACCCCTTCCCGTGGGCTGCACCCAGGGGACACCCCTTCCCCCAGGCTGGACGGTGCAGGGAGTGCCAGCCCAGCACTCCAAACAGCCACCCAGGGTGCAAGAAGCCACACTGGGAAAAAAGAAAGGCTGTTTAATGCAGAGCCCTGTGACCGCAACGGGAGCAGGGCGTCCTGGCCGCATCCCTGTGTCCCATGGGATGCTGCCGCATCTTCCTGTTCCAGCTTCTGTCAGACCTCTGGCCACTGCCTCAACGCTCCTAGCTCTCTGCAGGGAGAGAGGCGTCAGGGAGCAGGGAGAGCCCCAAAGCTGGGGCCATCCGGAGCAGGGACAGCCCCTGCACCCCACACCCGGGGGAAAGCCGGCCCTTGTAAGCAGTGCCGTCCCCCCAGGGCTGCGCACGCACCTCGCACGGTGAGCTGCGCCTTGGAGCGCGCCGGCCCGAGGCGCACCCTGACCACGCCGCTCATGCCGGCGGCCGTGGCGCGCAGCGTCAGCCGGTGCACGCGGCCCTGGCTCTCCATGCTCACGTGCGCGCCGGCCCGCAGCTCCTCGCCGTTGAGGCTCCACTGGGGCGCGCGGGGCAGCGTGCCCGACACCTCGCACTCGAAGCGGGCCTCGCCCGGCGCCACCACCTCCACACTGCGCAGCCCACGCAGCACCTGCACGCCCTCGGCTGCAAGGCACCGCGGCACCGTCACGGCCCGGCCCCGCCGGCCCCGCGCCGCCGCGCGGCCCGCGCCTCACCCTCCACGAGGAGGCGCGCGCTGGAGCAGTCGTCCAGGGCGTCGCACGTGTACGTGTCCTCGTCCTCGGGCCCCACGTGGTGGATGATGAGCGTGCGGTAGCAGTCCAGGTTGCAGATCTCGTACTTGTCGCCGGCGAAGATCTCGGTGTCCCCGCGGAACCAGCGCACGCGGCCGCGGGCGTGCGACACGGTGCACTCCAGCGTGGCCTTGTGCCGCGCCAGCACCGTCTTGTCCCGCAGCGGCTTCACGATGCGGATGGGCAGCGCTGGGGCGCGGGGCTGTGAGCGGCGCGGGGCCGGCACACAGCACCCACAGCCCCGACGTGCCCCCTGCCTTTACCTTCCACCCGCAGCCTGGCCTCCGAGACGGCCGCCTTGGTCTCGAAGCGGATGAGCCCTGCGTCCTCGGGCCGCACGCCGCAGAGGAGCAGGAAGTGCTTGGTCCCTACAAGCGGGGCAGCGGCTGGGGTGGGCGGGGGGGCCCCCCTTTGGCCAGCCAGCCCTGCAGCCTCTGCCACAAGCTCCGGCTCTGCCTTCGTTTTGCCTCGGTTTACCCCTTCCCTGCACAGAGAGCACACGGCTCAGCCGAGCACTCACCTTCTTGCCGTATCTTCACTGTGCTGGTGACCTTGATTTTCTCGCTGTCCCGGAACCACTCGCCCTTGACGTCCCCGTGCGACACCTCGCACGTGAAGACGGCGTTGTCGTTCTCCTGCACGCAGGCGTCCTGCAGCTCCTGCACGATGCAGACCTGGCGCTCTGCGGGACATGGGGGCAAGGGCTGGGGGGCAGGTGGGGGCACAGCCCGTGGCTCTCAGGCACGGAATGACTCGAGATGCCGCCTGGGAGCGGCAGGAGAGTCGCGGCCTGTGGGTCCCCAGGGCAGCGAAGGGAAGGGAGACACTGGCACGAGCACCAGCCAGAGGCTGCAGAACACCCGTGGGCTCTGTTTGCACCCCCCAGCTGGAGGGCTGATGTGGGCCCCACCATACCGTGGACGCGCAGGGTGGCCGAGGCCTGGCAGTCGCCCGCGTCGCAGGTGTAGACGCCGGCATCAGGCAGCTCGCAGGCGCTGAGCTGCAGCAGCCGCCGCCGGCCCGCCGAGTAGATGCGGCAGCGGGGCCCGGGCCGCAGCTCCACCCCGTCCTGCGCCCGGGAGCACGCGGTCAGGGAACCGCACGGGCCCGGCAGCCCCGGGGCTGGCGTAGGGCCGAGCTCTCACCTTGCACCACTTCACCTCGGCGCCGGGGCGAGACAGCTCGCACTCGAAGGTGGCAGCGCCTGTCTCCAGCACCCCAAGGTCCCGCGGGGCCTTCACTATAGTGACTGGTGGCTCTGCGGGGAGAGGACACAGGGCAGAAAGGTTTGGCAGCAATGCACCTCGGCACCGCAAGGGCAGTGAGCGGGGCCATGGGTATCTGCTTGGGGCCATGGGGCCACACAACCCCCCGCACCCCTCTTGCTGGTGACCGTACCCCGCACGAGCAGGCGGGCGCTGCAGCGCAGGGTGTTGGTGCTGAAGGCCACGGTGCCCGAGTCCTCCAGCGTGAGCTGCTGCAGCGTGAGGCTGTGCGCGCGGCCGGCCGCGCTGATCCGGCACGTGCCGCTCGGCTTCACCCGGATGCCGTCCCGCGTCCAGACGCCCGGCACGTCTGCGTGCGACAGCTCCAGGTGGAAGGTGGCTGTCTCCTTCTCAAAGGTCTCTATGTCTGCTAGTGGGGTCTGGATAGACACTTTGCGTGCTGTGAGGGACAGGGACTCATGTCCACCGCTGGGGTCCTGCTCCCTGGCCGCGGAGGCTGCCAGGTGTCCAGGTTTGCGGCACCTCCCTTCGCCAGGGTCGTGCTCGCAGCGCGGCCCGCCCCGGCACCGTGCGGATACTCACGCTCCACGCACAGCTTGGCCTGCGTGCGGTCGTGCAGCGTCTCGCAGCGGTAGGTGCCGCGGTCGGCGGGGCTGAGGCTGCGGATGGTGAGCGTGCGCCGGCGCCCCGACTCGTGCAGCTCGTACTTGCCGCCGGGCTGCAGGAGGACGCCCTGCTTCATCCACTGCACCTCGGCAGCCTCATGGCTCACCTCCACCTCCAGGCATGCGTCTTGCTGCTCCTCTGCGGCCACGTCCTGCAGCCGCCGCACAAACACCACCTGCGCCTCTGCGAGGCCCACGTGCGGCGTGACCGGCCGGCCCCGCGTCGGCCGCAGCCGCTGCGCACCAGGCCCCACCGGCTCCGCCACCCACCTTGCACGCTGAGCCGGGCCGTGCTCACCAGCCCCTCAGCGTTGGCCGTCACGGTGGCCGCGTCAGCCAGCTGGCACTGCCGGATGGTGAGGCTGTGACACAGCCCTGTCCTCGCCACCACCAGCCGCTCGCAGGGGTCCACAGCCTGGCCGTTGAGCTGCCACGTCAAGGCCACATCTTCGGGGGACACCACGCACTTGAAGGTGGCGTCCTCCCCCTCCAGCACCGTGAGGTTGTGCAGCTCCGCAATGATCTCCACCACCCTGGGGACTGCAAGTGGGGTGTGAGGGTGCATAGCCATGCCCCGTGCTGCACCGCTGTGAGCCCAGCCATCGAGGGCACTGGGCACTCGCCTACCCCGTTCCCTCTCTGCCCCATGGGACAGGGCTGGTTCTGATGCCGCAGATCCCCGGCACGAGGAGCTCACCCTGCACTGTCAGCGTTGCCAGCGTCCGGTCGTCGTTGGACTCGCAGCAGTATTCGCCGGCATCCTGGGGCCCCACGTTGCTCAGCACCAGCGAGCGCTCTCGGCCCTCCGCCTTGATCTGCCGCCGCGCCGCGGGGCTCAGCCGGCGCCCGTCCTTCAGCCACACCACGTCGCCCTTGGCCTTGCACAGCTCGCACCACAGCACCACCGTCTCGCCCTCATGCGCGTGCACGTCTGCCAGCCCCCGCAGGAACTTCACCAGCAGCTCTGCACCGGGACACAGGTCCATGGGTGGGCGCGCGGTCCCGGTCACCGTGGCCCTCCCCCGGCGCGGCCCCCAGCCCCACGCTCACCCTTGACGCGCACGTCGAACTGCATGTGGTCGTGGCGGGAGCGGCAGGTGTAGAGGCCGGCGTCCTCCTTGCCCACGTTGCTCAGCACCAGGCTGTGCACGCGGCCCTCGCGCCGCAGCTCGCAGCGCTCGCCGGCCTCCATGGGCTGCCGCGGGCCCAGCCAGCTGACGGGCGCCGCCTCCTTGGACACCACGGCGGAGAGCACCGCGCTGCCGCCCTCCAGCACCAGCAGCTTCTCCGGCTGCTCCTGCTTGTTCACGAAGAGCACGGGCGCCTCTGGGGCAGGGCAGAGGGGGCTGAGCGGCGGCGCGGGCGGGCGAGGGGCTGGGGGCGGCCGCGCGGCGCTCACCTGTCACGCGCAGCGTGAAGTGCACCTCGTCGTCGCCCGCGTCGCAGAGGAAGCGCCCGCCGTCGCCCAGCTCCGCCTGCCTGATGGTGAGGCTGCGCGCGGCGCCCTCGCTGCACACCAGCAGCCGCCCGCCCGAGCGCAGCAGCCGCCCGTCCTTGCGCCACTGCGCGGCCGCCCCCTCCGGGCACAGGCGGGCCACCAGCGTCACGCTGTCCCCCTCCTGCACCTCCACGGGGCTGCAGGCCTCCTCCTTGTTCACGATGCGCACGGGCTGGGCTGCGGCGCAGAGGGGGCATGGGCAGCACTCAGCAGCCATGCGCAAGCACCACGGCACTGGCTGTGGGGCAGGAGCGAGGGCTGTGGGGTGCAGGGGGTCAGTGGGACCAGCTGTGGGGTTGGCTCTGGGCTACCGTGGGGCAGCAGGGCAGACTGGTCGGGGTGCCCGCGTGGAGGGGCCCCAGTATGGATGCTGCTGAGCCCATCCTCCCACATCGCTCCAGAGCCCAGCTGCAGGAGCCCGGCTTTGGGGCTCGCTGGGACACCCGCCCTGCACAGCCCTTTCTCCCCGTCTGATAAAGGGCTAGGCCGAGCTCAGCCCTTGGCGGCCGCCGCGGGAGGAGAGGCGCCTGGGAGTCGGCCAAGGATAAATTTAGCGGGGCCTGCCGGGGGAGGCAGGAGGTATGTGTCTCGCCTCAGCCCGCGGCTCCTGCGAGACGGGGCTGCGCGGCGGCCATGTCCCCTCCCTGCGCCGCGCCAGGCGCAGCAGCTGCTCCACTGCGGGCTCGGGAGCCGCCGGGACATCTGGGGTTCTGGCATTCCCGCTATGGGTGCCCATGGGAAGCTGGAGCGAGGGGAAGGCAGCAGCGAGCGCGGCCCCCATGCCGCCTGCTCCCTGCAGTGGGTCGCCGGTCCTCACCTGACACCTCCACGCTCGTCACCATGCGGTCACTGGCAGCGTCGCAGACGTAGCAGCCTGAGTCGCCCGGCTGCACCCCGAGGACGGTGAGCTCCCGGAGAGCCCCCCGCGCCTGCACGCGGAGCCGCTCGCTGGGCTGCACCTCCTGGCCGTCCCGCAGCCAGCGCACGGCGGCATCAGGCCGTGATAGCTTGCAGGCCAGCACCAGGTCCTCCCCTGCCACCAGGCAGCGGTGCTCCGTGGCACCCGTGTTCCCCACGATGGTCACCGGCGGCTCTGGGGGCCGGAGAGAAGGGCTGTCACTGCAGGAGCTGCAGGAGCTGCAGTAGCAGGGAGGTGCTGCCCAGCCCAGAGGTGTAGGGAGAGAAGCCCCACAGTCCAGCCTCCATTTTGGGGGTAAAGCAGGGACAAACCCTGCCCTGCAGAGCAAGACTACTCTTGGCTTCACCCTTGAGCTGCCAGGGCCAGGTCTGGCTGCAGGACAGTGTTGCAGGGCTGGTGAGATGGAAAACACCCTGTGTCTGTTCCTACTGCTGCCCATCCCGTTCCCTTTCCCCCACCAGGTGCCCTGTACACCCATGGGTGGTCCTGCTGTAATGGTTGGATCCTTTCTGGATCTTTCCCATGCTGGGCAGTGCATGAGTTTTCAGAGAGTGCTGCGGTGCTCCCTGTCCCAGCCCTGCATGCACCACTCTGCATCTACTGAAATGCAGCGCAGACTTGGGCAACCCTTGCATGAGCCAGGGATCCCAGGGCCTCTCCAGCTGCTGCAGACAGTGAGGAGAGCACCACTCACCTTCCACGGTGACACAGAAGATGACGCTGTCGTCGCCAGTGTCGCAGAGATACTCGCCGGCATCCCTGCATGTGGCGCCCAGGACGACGAGCGAGCGGCGTGCGCCGTCCTCCTCCAGCCGCACGCGCCCCGTGTCCTGCAGCTTCTCCCCGTCCTTGTACCACTTGAGCTCCCCATGGGCCTGTGAGAGCTGCACCTCCAACACCAGGTCCTCCAGGGCTTGGCAGTGCCGGCGGGTGGGCAGAGCGTCCCTCTCCAGTATCCTGACCGGCGGGTCTGGCAGCACCAGAGCTGCTGTTAACCACACGCTGGGTTGTGCCTTGTGCAGGTTTGGCTCTGGGCAGGAGCCATCCCATGGAGACCAGTCCACACGGCACTACTCATGGCAAGCGAGCTACAGGGCACCCCCTTCGCTAGAGTCTTGGGTCTGCACTCCCGACTCCCGTCCCCCAGGCTGTCCCCGAGCCCCTGGCTCACCCGACACTTGGACGGTGAAGGTCACTGCGTCATCGGTGGCGTCGCACACGTATTTTCCAGAGTGCTCTGCTTGCGCGGCAGGGATGAGCAGGCGCCGCTGGGCGCCCTCCTCCTCCAGCACCAGGCTGCCGCCCGCCTCCAGCGTGACGCCCTCCCTGGCCCAGTGCACGGGCGCATCGGCACGGGACAGCTCGCAGGCCAGCGTCACCGTCTCCCCCGGCGAGGCCTTCACCACCGGGGGAGGTCTCCGCGGCTGCAGGATCTTCACGGGCAGCTCTGCAAGGAGAATGTGGCCCCCATGCAGAGCAGCGCAGGGACAATGCAGTGCAGGAGACACCTTAGCCCAAAGCGAGTACCACCCTGAGTGGCACTGAGCCTACACACACAGCAGGTGGGTACAGGGAGAGCACTGAAGGAGCAGGGCATGAGCTGCTCTTGGGCTACCCATAACATGTGTGACCACAGGCGGGCAGAGAGGCTGTGCAGAGCCCTGCGTGGGGCATGTACATTGCACACAGACTGGGAGCCTGACTAAGTGCAGGGCCTTTCCTTGCACCCCGCAGGCTGTCTGAATGAGGAAGCAAGTGGCACAGGGCTTAGCTTTGCCTTTTCCTGCTGTAGAAGAGATGTGGTGATGAATGAACTTCAGCCCCACAGTCAGCCAGGGAGCAGCCAGAGCGAGTTCCCCAGCCCCTGCAGGGAAAGCCCCACACCTGGGACCGCAGGTGGGGCCGATAGCCACTTACCTGACACCTGGACATCGAAGGAGACGGCCTCATCCCTGCTCTCGCAGATGTACTCGCCCGCATCCTCCACGCTGGCCTTCGGGATGACGAGGCAGCGCTGGGCCCCCTCCGCCAGCAGCAGCAGGTTGTCTCCCTCATCCACCTCCAGCCCATCCTTGAACCAGCGCACGGGAGCGTCCGGCACGGAGAGTTCGCACCGCAGCTCCACACGTGCCAGCGTCAGCACTGGCAGCACCAGCGAGCGCTGCAGCGGCTGCAGGATCCTCACACGTGGCTCTGCCGGGGTGAGATGAGATGAGACCTGCTGGGCGAAGGCTCACGACACAACCACCCATTCCCCCCAGTGCTGCTAAGGGCAGGGAGGCAGTGAGGCAGCACTGGAGAGTGCCCAGAGCAGAACTGGCCAGCGGGACAAGCCACCGCACCAACCTGCCACCGTGATGTTGTAGGAGGCAGAAGCATCTCCCGCCTTGCAGAGGAACTCGGCCGTGTCCTGGGGCTGGGCGCAGGGCAGCAGCAGGCGGCACCGCGGCCCCTCACGCTCCAGCACGAGGCTCTCGCTCGCCTCCAGCTCCAGTCCATCCTTGTACCAGTGCGCGGGGGTGTCCGCGCGCGACAGCTCGCACCAGAGCAGCACACGCTGCCCGGTCATGTAGGCATGCGGGGCGTCCTCATTGGAGCCGACCACCCGCACCGGCGCCTCTGCAGGGACACACGGTGCTCTGTGTGACGCCAAGGGGATGGTGACCCCAAATCCGCCTCTCAGCACAGCCTGGTGCAAGGACACACACTCAGCCCCAGGCCCAGCTCACCGCTCGCAGCCACGGCAAAGCTTGCAGCAGCGTCCCCGGCATCGCAGGTGAACGTCCCTGCGTCCGACAGCCCCACCGAGCGGATCATCAGCCTCCGTGTGCACCCCTCTGACTGGAGAGCGAGGGCCTCGTCTGGGACCACAGGCTCCCCATCCTTGAGCCAGCGGACGGGGGCATCCGGCGGGGATACGTCACACTCCAGGAGCAGGGGCTGCCCCTCCAGCAGCGCCCGGCAGCGCTGGCCCTCGGGCACCGGAGCCATGTGCACTGGTGGGGCTGAGAGCACCGAGAGCCTTGTCACTTGGCTGCCGTCTCGCTGCCCTGCATGGCACGGGCACAGGGCCAGGCCAGGGCTGAGCAGCAGAGGGAAGACCCTGCGGGTGGGCACCAACCTGCCACCGTGATGTTGTAGAAGGCGGAATCACCACCGGCATCGCAGACAAACTCGGCCGTGTCC
>JAVCKT010022121.1:39564-59233 GCA_032273925.1 Rhynchotus rufescens
TCCAGCCCGTCCCTGTACCAGCGCACCGGGGCGTCCGCGCGCGACAGCTCGCACCAGAGCAGCACGCGCTGCCCGGCCGTGTAGGCGTGCGGGGCGTCCTCGTTGGAGTTGACCACCCGCACCGGCGCCTCTGGGGGGAGAGAGGCGCAGCATGGGCTGCCATGCCAAACCTGCAACTGCTCTCTGCGTGACAGACCCTGGCGTGGCACAGCGGCTTCACAGATTCCTTCAATTTTAAGCCTAAAATCACCACCTAACCTGCGACTTGCAAAACACTGGCTGTTGGGCTGCCCCGGCCCAGCTATGCCAGGGAGCAACCTTGCCCACCCGGGTGCCAGCGCGGGGACACATCTTGCTTCAAGCCTCACCATAAATCACCAAGCAGAGTCCAGGGTTCTGCCCCACGCTGGGCAGGAAGCTTGCAAACTTCCTCTGTGAGTTTTAGTTTTTTTCCACTGCTCAGTGCAAACACTGCAGAACAACAGCATTTAAGAGTGGGCAACCAGCCAGCCTGTAGTGTTTAATATGAATCGTGCTGAGCCTGTATCTGTCCAATTTATTGAGCAAACACTGCAAAGTTCCTTAAGTGGGCCTGGTAAGAGCAATCAAAACAGTGAAATAGAGCTGGGAATATTGACCCGGGAGCCCTCAATCTCCTGCTTGATGTCCTGAGTCCAACACTGCAGGACCAGGAGAGGCTTTCAGCATCTCTGTTCCCTTGCCCCATGAGACAACTGGCTGCTTTTAAACCCCTGGGAAGTGCAGAGGAAAGCCCATGTCTTGGCCTGCCTGAGACAGTCTGGGAGCTCCTGCATAGGGACATAAATGGAAAAATATCCCCACCTGTAGAAGTCTCTGATGTAATGGGCAGAGGAACAATGAAATTTTGGGGCCGATCTGCCTCCTTCGAGGTGCTGAGATAGCCCAGGGAAAGCCTTGAGCGAAAAACGCAGAGCGTGAGGCCATGGTCAGCCCCGCTGCTCTGCTCCAGCCCCATCGATGGCTCCAATAGAGTCAAAACACACAGCAGCTGCCGGAAAACCCAGAGGCATTCGGGGATGGCCGGGCTTTAGGCAGCTGGACTTGTGCATTGCACCAGCCTGTGACGGGGATAACTCAGATGCCTGGAGAAATCCAGGCATGCCACATCAACAGCACTGCTTTTATCTGCCAAACCTGAAATTGTGTCAGAGAAGTCCTCATTTAAGCCTTCTGTCACCGTCGGCTCACAGCATGCTGCCTGCTGCCGATTACGCTATTAGCCCTTCCCCGGTGACCGAGCCCTGAACCAACTGAGTCAGGCTCTTTAAGTCTCTTCAGCCTAAGTTATGCAAAGCTGCTAAGCTGAAATACTGAACTTCAGCAGATGGTGCTTCCCCCCTCTTATGTTACAGCTGCAGAACTTTCCACGTCTATGCGCTGCCACGGGACGGACGCTGCCTCTCAGCCGTCTCCAAAGCCTGGTGGCCACTGCTGATCACCCCTGTGCAGGCAGGAGGTTACAGCCCGTCCCTCCCAACGCTGATTCTCACTCTATCACATTGAAGGCCCTTCTTTCTTAATCCTCTGGGCAATTACTATTTTACTGATTCTTCTAGCATCTTGTGTCACTCATCGCATTTCCGCCCTTACATCCTCTGCGATTACCTCCCCTGCATTCTGCTCTAGCCCCACGTGAGCACGGCGGAGAGCTTCTGTCACCGCAGTCACTTCACCTTTTGACCAGCCTGGATTCCTGCCACGTGTAGCTCCCTGCCCTTGTGGGTTTTGGGGCCAGCCACAGGAAGTCTTTTGGTCATTTTCATTTTTCGCTATCGTTTTCCGTCTGTGCTGCTATGCAGCGATGCTAACAGCAGCTTCGCGATGGGCGAAAGTCGCTGCCTGCTGTTGTGCACCCGCAGTAAACACAACCAAATCGTTGGTATCCAGGCAACCACTAATTTTTAGGTCAGCAATTAACGCTGTCCATGAGAGCGATGCCCAATAGTGAGTCACCCCGCACCAGGTGCCGGGCACTCCGTGGCGCATGCCAGTGCCCGCTGTTTTTAGGAGCGCATGGCTCCTGTTTGCTGGGCAGCCGAGGGGTCCAGCAAGCGTCGCCCAGTGTGGAGGTGCTCAGCACCCACCAGCGAGGCCTGGCCACTAGGAGGGAGCTGCCTGCTGCCCTGCTAAGCGTGGCAAGGCAAAGCCCCACTGCTGTGCGGACGCTCGCCCGGCTGAGCCCTGCCGTGCAGCCGGTGAGGACTGCTCCCGTGTGAAACCTGGGGCTCTGGCCCTTTCTCCTTTGGCACAGGCCGTGCCAGGCTCAGCGGGCCTGTCCCATCCACAAGGATATCAAGAGGGCAACCTCTGCCCCATGCTGTGCTGGGACCCTCCTTGCACAGCCCCAGCCATTGTGTCCCCATCCCTCCCACCCTGCAGACCTAGGTTGCCAAGCCCTGAAACCTCAACACAGCCCCTAAACAGGGAACCTGCTGCCTGTAGCTCATCTCTGGGGAGAGGTGGGAGGCAGAAGGGCAGAAGGCAGCGTGGCCCAAACTGGGTCATGGCAGAGGCAGGGTGGGAGGTACCAGGCGATGAGTTTAAGTAACATGTGGTCTAGAGGAGCACCCGGAGCACCAAGGGGCAGAGGAGACAAGTCACGATAATGCAGAAAGACAAGGAGTGAACAGGAGAGCACAGAGACAGCAGGAAAGAGGCCGAGGAAGGGCAGAAATGCAGCAGATGGAAGATGGTCCCAGGGGCTGCAGGAGGGCAGGAAGGAGAGAGCAGCTGGACGCTGCAGCACGGAGGGCAGACAGGCAGACAGAGATGCTCCCGTGGTCGGCACTGCCCACTCCGCCTGCTGAGCACCCCATAACCCTCCCTCTGAGCAAGCAGGGACTCACCCTGCCCTCGCAGTCCGCTGCCCATGAGAAGATACCCCGCAAGCCCATCGAGACCTGCCAGCCACCAACCTGCCACCGTCTCGCTGCCCTGCATGGCACGGGCACAGGGCCAGGCCAGGGACGAGCAGCAGAGGGAAGCCCCTGCGAGTGGGCACCAACCTGCCACCGTGATGTTGTAGAAGGCGGAATCACCACCGGCATCGCAGACAAACTCGGCCGTGTCCTGGGGCCGGGCGCAGGGCAGCAGCAGGCGGCACCGCGGCCCCTCGCGCTCCAGCACGAGGCTCTCGCTCGCCTCCAGCTCCAGCCCGTCCCTGTACCAGCGCACCGGGGCGTCCGCGCGCGACAGCTCGCACCAGAGCAGCACGCGCTGCCCGGCTGTGTAGGTGTGCGGGGCGTCCTCGTTGGAGCCGACCACCCGCACCGGCGCCTCTGCAGGGACAGGAGAAGAGGAGGCTGGGGGGCTTTACCAGCCCCCAACTCCTGCTCACGTGGTACAGAAGACAGGGCCGAAGCTCCCGTATGCAGTCCCCAGCTCACCTGTCACCGTCACCACGAAGCTCACGGCTTCGTCCCCAGCGTCACACGTGTACACGCCGCTGTCGGAGGGCTCGGCGGAGCGGACGAGCAGCCTGCGCACACAGCCCTCCTCCTGCACCGCAATAACGTCGTCCAGGGGCACGGCCTCCCCGTCCTTGAGCCAGCGGACAGGGGCACCTGGCGGGGACACCTCGCACTCCAGGAGCACGGGCAGACCCGCCGGCTGCCTCCGGAGGCGCTGGGCCTCGGGCACTGGGGCGATGTGCGCCTGCGGGGCTGAGAGGCAGCACAGAGCGGTGAGAAAGGTACCTGGCAACTGGGAGAGCTGGGAGATCCTGGCTGGGCGGGTGTCAGCAGGGTATGGGGACAGTGAGCAATGCTCCCACCCTAGCTCATTACCACGGTGCTGCTGGATGCCCCCAGGTGCTGTCCCTGCCTTGCTCACCACCTGGAAACTGCTCTGCTCAGCATCTCCTGGAGTTAATCATTAGTCCATCCCTACCACGGAACAGGGGTGCACGTTACATCCCTGGCCTATACTCAGCACTGAAAGGCACAGGAGCTCCTGTGGTACCAGAACAGCCCAACCCAATGGAGATGCGCCTTGGCCTGAGGGCAGAGGCATCCTAGCCAGGCCAGGCAGATAAGGAACAGCCTTGCTGCAGTCCCTGGACTGTAAATGATTGTGTGCCCAAGGTCTGCACAGCTCCTCCAGGGTCTGCAGAGCCCAGGGCTTAGAAGTGCTTTGTGCTCTGCAGGTCCATCTCCAAGGAGCAAAGCCAGTCTTGCAGAAAGCTGGTGCTCCCCAAACTTGGGTAGGAGGCAACAGCACATGAGAAGCTGCTGCTCCACCTTGTGCTCCTAAATTGTCTCTAAGGAAGGGGTGCTGGACCTAGGAAAAAGCCCAGGTATCCGTCACATTGGAAGGGGTGACCCCAAACCCTGCAACATCCTGCACCCCTGCTGCTCTCCTCCTTGCCTGCCCCCAGCTGCACTCACCTTGCACCTGTAGCGTGGCTGAGTCTCGGATGCTGCCGGACACAAAGGTGACCTGGGCTCCACTCTCCTCTCGCCGTGCCCCACGGATCAGCAGGGAGTGCTCCGTTTTGCAGTGCTGCACGCAGTACCGGCCGCCCGCCCCCTCGTCGTCGCCCAGCCTCAC
This sequence comes from Rhynchotus rufescens, assembly GCA_032273925.1. Classification (NCBI taxonomy): domain Eukaryota; kingdom Metazoa; phylum Chordata; class Aves; order Tinamiformes; family Tinamidae; genus Rhynchotus; species Rhynchotus rufescens. Next base: position 44,155 of record JAVCKT010022121.1, read on the forward strand.
GCCGTTCAGGAACCAGGCACCCCGCACTGAGGCAGAGAGCTCCAGGGAGAAGTGGGCATCCTCGCCGTCCCGCACCCGCGCGTCCTGCAGGCCTCTCTCCAGGCGAGCTGCTGGGACTGCAGCAGGGCAGGACTCAGCCCCATAGCCAGGGCATGTGCCAGGGGCCAGCAGCCCCCACGAGTGCACTTCCCTTGGGTGCCTGCTGCCCCTGCCCAGCCTCCACAAGCATCTAGGACCCATCAGCTAGAATGGTGCAAGGAGAAAAATGCCCTACACGTCCTGGGACCAAAGCACGGTGCCATCCCATTCTCCTCTGGGAAGAAGAGTTGCTTGGACGTGTTCTGGGATGTGCAGTTTAAGCACATGCTCTGTGCTGACTGGGGACCTGGCAGCTGGGGAACCTGGAGCCCACAGGCTGGTCCTGAAGGCAAATCGAGGGCTGGTCCAGCCTGTCTCAACTGGTCCCTAAGGAAAACCAGGTCCCAGCCCAGCCCGGGAGGCCCAGAGAGGGCCAAAGGAAAACACGCGACCCATAGGGGGTTGGAGCCCTCACCGAGATGCACGGAGCCAGGGAATTCCACAGGCCCGCTCCTGCCGTACTTGTTGACGGCGCAGACGCGGAAGCGGTAGTCGGCCTCGCAGGGCACGCTGTCGCCCAGCACCTCCACCAGGCTGGCCAGGTCGGTGGTGAGGCAGTGCACCCACTCGCTGCTGCTGAGCTCCTGCCGCTCCAGCACGTAGCTGCTGGCGGGGCGGTGGTGCACGTCGGGCGCGGGGCACCACGTCAGCAGCGCCGCGTTGCTGTGCTCCGTGCTCATCCTGGCCGCCACCGGGCTGCTCGGAGGGTCGCGCTTCACACCTGCAACGCACAGTCGGCATTTCCTGCTCGGAGGCTGCAAACCAGGCTCTGAGCCAGGGAGTGAGACAGGGAAAGGGAGGAGTAGGGGGCTGTGCAATCTCTGCCATGGGGATCCTCTCTCTGAGAGCATCAGCTCAGCAGGAGCCTTGCCCCAGAGCAGCAAGGCACAAGAGCTAGGGCCCTGCTAATGGCCTCATGCCCCAAAGAGCAATCACCACCATCACGTCCCCAGTGCAGTGGGTGCTCGTGCCAGCTCTCCCTGGTGTCAGCCCCTGGTGAACGCGGAGGAGGGAGGACACAGGACAGCTCAGGGGCTTACACTTGACGCGGAGCTGGGAGGATGTCTGAGACTCGCCCACGGCAAAGGAGATGACGCCCGCCTCCTCGCGGGTGACGTGCACCAGCACCAGGAGGTGCGTCCTGCCGAAGCTCTTCAGCACCGTGCGGGACGACTCCTGCAGCTCCTGCCCGTTGCGGCTCCAGCAGATCCCCTCCACCGCCTCCCGCGTCTCCACACAGAAAGCCGCGTTCTCCCCCTCCATGATGTCCAGCTTCCGCGGCAACCTCTTTACAATCATCCCTGAGAAAGGAGTCGGGTGAGGGTGTTTGGGGAGCAAGGGCTGGAAGGGGTCTGGGTGGGGGAGCAGCAGGCATGTGGAGGCCTGCGGACGAGATGGGGAGGCAGGTGCTGGGAGCAGTAGGGAGCTGCCTGATCGGGACGAGGGAAGGTAGAGCTAGGGGAGCTGGGCCTGCCCGCACCTCGCACGGAGACCTCAGCGATGCTGCGGCCCTTGTCCTTCATCTGGCAGAGGTAGATGCCGTCGTCGTCGGTGCGGGCGTCACGGATGGTCAGGCGCCGCAGCACGCCTTGCTCCTCCATGATGTACTTGTGGCTGGGCTGCAGCTCCTTGTCCTCCAGGTACCAGGCAGTGGGGATGCTCTCCAGCGGCACGTGGCACTCCAGCACGGCGTCCTCCCGCTCCTGCACCTCCACATCCGCCAGCGGCACCTGGAAGCGCACGTGGTGCTCTGGAACCGAGAGAGAGACGGGTGCTGAGGAAGGCACCCACACACCATGGCTCGGCTCCTCCCCTTGCCACCTTTCCCTGCCTGCAAAGCTCTGCCTGCTTGCAATTACAGCAAACCCTCGTGTTAGCACCGGAGCAAGTCCTGGGCAGGAGGCATGGGCAGACTCCTGCTCTCTGCTCCTCTCACTGCAAGCCTCAGGCAGCCCCATGTCCTCAGCCAGATCTTTCATTACATTTAAATGCACTTTAAAAGCTCCTGCTGCATGTGATGGGCACTGTCCTGGGAAGCAATTTAAACACAGCGTGGGTCAGCAAAGCCAGGTGCAGCCAACAGTGTGGAGACAGCGCATCTTTGGGGATGCGGGCATGCAGGGATGCATGCAGGGATGCATGCAGGTATCTCAGTGCAGCCCGTGGGGAGGGCACACAGCCCCAGCTGGGTGCAGGTCAGTGCCGGGCGCTGTGCCACCCTCGGTGTCCCCAGCTGGGGAGGCAGCCCCGTGCAGGCTTTGCCAGCAGGACAGGGCTGCCGCCAGCGCAGACACTTGGCACCGTGCCCTGCAAGGCTCCCCGCCAAAGCCGCTCTGTGCTTGCCGGGGAATTTGTCACCAGCACATTGCGCTCTCTCCCTGCTCACAGCCCGGCACATGCAGCCTCCACAAACGTCACCATTCTGCTTGCAGCGAGAGAGGAGCAAGGAGCTGCCAGACCTGGGGCACCCCACAGCTGCTCCTGGCCCCACTGTGGCCTGCACAAGAGGCCCCACAGGCACCTTTGTGTTCCCCGGACCCTGCTGCCCCTGCGCTTGCAGGGCACGGTACCTACCCTTCACGTGGAGCTGCACAGCGCTGAGGGTCTGGCCGGCCGTGTTGGAGGCAGTGCAGATGTACAGCCCCTGGTCCTGGGGCTTGCAGTACAGCACCTTGAGGATGAAGTAGCCCTCCCTGTCCTCATAGATGAGGTGCCGGCGCCCGGGAGCAACGGGCTTCCCATCCTTCTTCCAGACGATCTCGGGCTTGGGCTTGCCGGTCACGTAGCAGCGAAACTTGGCGTGCTTCCCCGCGCTGACGGCGAAGGCCTTGGCGCCCGGCGCGCCGGCGGGCACCTCGCCGTGGGGCAGCGCCCAGGCCTCGGGCGCGCTGCTCCGCGCCGCCCGCCGGGGCGCCTGCCCCGGGCCGTTCCTGGGGCACCCCTGGGGTTGCTCATCCAGCCGCCCCGGCTCCAGCGGCTCCACCAGCAGCACGGCCGCAGCCAGGGCCTCGTGGGAGCCGCTCCGCGCCCGGCACACATAGACGCCGCTGTCCGGGGGCCGCGCGCTGAAGAGCTTCAGGAAGTGCCAGTCCTCGGGCTCCCTCCCCACCGAGAAGTGGCTGCTCTCAAAGAGGTCGGAGAGCTTGTGCCCGTCCTTCTCCCAGTGCAGCGCCAGGCAGGGCCGCCCTGCCACCCTGCATGTGAACGTCACGTCCTCCCCTCGGCACACCCGCATGGATGAAGGCCTGACCAGGAAGACGGGCGGCTTGTTCTCAGGGTCCCCTTCCTCCGAGGGCTCCCCGGCCTCCACTCTGAGCGTGGCAGCGGCGTAGGTCTCGCCAACATTGTTCTTGGCCTTGCAGACGTAGAGCCCGCTGTCCTCCGGGGTCACTCGGGACACCAGCAGGCTGTACACGTTGCCCCTGGCCTCCACGTGGAAGCGGCCTGAGGGCTCGATGGGCGTCCGGTCCTTCTCCCAGAGGATGCTGGGCCGGGGCTCACCCGCGATCTGGCACTTCAGGACGGCGTCGGCGCCGTTTTGCACCGTGAACGTGCGCGGGTAGGCCAGGAACCTGGGCGCTCCCCCAAGCCCCTCCATCCCGGCCTCTGCGGCGTCACAGCGGGCGGCTCAGCGTGGCAGCGACCAGGACCATCCACCTGCTGCGATGCACGGACACACGGAGGCTGGAGCACGGCTCAGCAACGGCACTGGTGCAGGGCACCTCCGAGGGCACCTCCAGTTGACCCATCGGGGGACACAGGCTGCCCAAAGCCCTCCTTGCCACGGCTGGAGCCACCATGCAAGCACCCCATGACCATGCAGTTTGCCTGACTTAGTGTTTCCCTCGATATGTCTCAGCCAAGCTAGCCATTTTTCTGGCCAACAGGCAGGGGAAAGGTGGCAAAAGGCCATGCCCCATAGCCCAGGGCCACGGGGCACCAGGCTGTGTCCACGCAGGCGGGACCCCCAGGCCCAGAAGCACAGGGTCCCTGGCTGCATGGGGCAAGGGAGCTCCTTGCGGGGCCAGGGGGTGCTGTGGCTGGTGGATCGGGCTGGGGCTGAGTCAGAAAGGGCCCCAGCCCCGTCCCGTCCCCACCCGCGGGGCATTCCTGCAGTATCGGGTGGTGGCAGAGCCGCATTCCTGCAGCATCTGGGCTGGCTCAGGCACAGGTGCTGATAAGGGGCTGTCATGGCGTGGGGGGGCTGCATCCCGCTGGGTCCGGGCACTTCCCCGCAGGCTCCCTGTGCGCTGGGCGCTCCCTGCAGAGCGCCCTACACGGGGCCAAGAGGGGCTCCCGCTCCCCCCAGGGCACGATCCCCCCTCAGTAGTAGGTCTCCATAGCTCTAAAGGAACGGATCAGTCACACAAGCCCTGGGCATGCAGCAGGAATGCCGTAGGGACCGATCCCGCTGCCGGACGGCCGAGGCGCTGCCTCCATCCCCAGCCCTGCGGGTGAACGTGTCCATGGGCCGAACAGGGCAGGGCTCGCGCACGGCCTTGCTCCGGCAGACATGGGGGACACGCGGAGAGAGCAGCCGCAGTACTGCCCGCACGGGCGGGCTGGGGCGGGAGGGAAGGGACGGCCTCCGAGAAGCAGGGCCCAGGGCCAGCCTGCCCTCCCGGGCAGCTCCCTACAGGCCACAAGTGCCACCAGAGATGCTTGCCCAGCCAGGTGTTCCTCCAGACCCCCGGGACAGCCCAGCAGCAATTCCCAGAGCCAGGCACAGCCCGGAGGGCTCTGCCGCGCCACTCCTCCCCTCCGGCTGCCCCCGGTGCCCGCAGCCACCCAGCCGCCCTGTCCTCCACCCTGTCCCCTGCCCCGCACACGCACCTCGCTCCTTTGCCTCCTGCCTGCGTCTCCCAGTGCTGGCACCCTGTGCCTGCTGCCTCCCCAGCTCCGCTACTGGACGTCAACATGCAGCGACCAAACGTTACAAACGCCTGCAGCTGCTGTCCCCAAAAATACCCTCTGATGACACAGGGGGCTGATAAGACTGAGCCTGCTCCATTCAGTGCCTTGCCCGGGAAGGGCTGGCCTATGTATAGCGCCCCAGCAGGAGAGCGGCCGCCCGGAGCCGCAGGCAGTCCTTGACCTCCAGGGCTCGGGCGCAGGGCAGACTCAGTGGTGCCGCGGTGTGGGGTCACCCTGCGGCTGGAGGAACCGCTATGTGGCACTGAGGAGAGACAGCGCTGGACTTGCTGCCACACAGGACACACTGCCTGGGATGCACAGTGTGGGGCACGTGTCACAGGGGATGCCCTGTATGGGGTGCCAAGCTGCAGTGGGATGGGACGTGCCCGGTGGGACACACCGTGTGGGACTCCAGGCTGCTATGGGATGGGACGTGCCCGGTGGGACACACTGCTCGTGGCTGCAGTGGGACAGGATATGCCACATAGGATGCACTGTGCAGGACATGGGGCTGCCACAGAGTGGGCTGGCACAGAGGCTGCAGACATGCAGGATCTCTGGCATTCCCTGCAGGCAGTGCAGGGAGATGCAGGGCAGGATGTGCTGAGTCCATTCACAGCCACCTGCCACCAGCAGCCCAGTCCCTAGGAGCAGCTCTGCAGCCAGGCAGTGCAGGGCCACCATGCCCCATGTCCCAGCCCATGCTCCCCCAGGTTCCTTGGCATGTCTTTGCTCCATTGTGGCCTCAGGATGCCCAGACATCTCTAGCACGAGAATGCCCAGCCTGCCACCCTCTATGTCCCTCCCCACTCAGGGCCTTGCAGGGCCCTGGGACACATCAGGTGTCTGCCCAGGTGTCACCACTGGGCACAAACACCTCTCCCTGTCTCCTCTGAAGCCCCAAATCCACAGCTGCCTCATTCTGCTCCAACATGAGACCACTCCGGGCTGGCAGTTGCCATGTTCACACCAGGCTGCCCCTGCCTCCACGCTAGAGCATCAGGGCAGCACCCTGCCCACGGCCCGGCCTCCCCCAGCCCATGCACCCACTGCCCCCAGCAGCATCGCCCCGTGCCCCCCTCCTCGGGCACCTTCCTCCCCCCCAGACCACACTGTCCTTGCAGTCCTCGCATTCCAGACGTCTCAGCGCTTTTGCTGCCCAGAGATAATATTCACAGCGAGCAGACGTTTGCGTCAGTGTCAGATACGTCTCAATGCCACCGTGCCCCAGGCGGAGCGCGGCGGGCAGAAGGGCTGGGCGCGCAGGCAGGCGCCAGCGGCAGAGCCCCCCGAGCAGCCGGCCCGGCGTGTGCCCCACGGCCATGCTGCTCCTCCTGCACCTGCTGCCCGCCCTGCTGCCCCCCGCCGCCCTGGCCAGCTGCACCGGCGCGGGCGCCGACCGGCAGCTCGTCCTGGCCAAGGTTCGGGCGCGGGTGCTGGAGCATCTGAGCCCCCCTGCGCCCCAGGGGGGACTCCAGCCAGAAGGGAGGAGAGTGCATCGGAGAGACGTCCCGGAGAGCCCCGAAGTGCCCCCGCACGAAGAGCCGGAGGACACCTCCCAGGTGATCCTCTTCCCTTCCACAGGTGAGGAGCCCTGTGTGGAGGGAGAGGGCAGAGAGGTGCCGCTGGGATGTGGGGTCAGGGCACCAGGGACGAAGCAGGACTGGGTGTGGGACAGAAGGAGGAGAAGCAGCAATGCCAGGCCGGGACATGGGGACGGCAAAGGAGGTGGAGAGCTGTGAGGCAGAAGGGGAAGGCAGCCAGGGGTAGCAGATTAGCCCAGGACCCCAATAGGGAGAGGGGCAGAGGGCAGGTGGGGGATGTAAGAGGCAGGAGAGATGCAGAAAGCCTGGGGAATGTCAAAGCCAGATTGGATGCAAAGAGATGGGGAGAGATGAGGAGCTGGCAGGGCAGGTTGCTAGGGACAGGTACTCAGGGATGGGGACAGGATAGCAGGAGACATGGGGTACAGAGGGACGTGGCTGGCCTCCCGCCAGGGCTCAGCCTGCCCAGCCCCAGGGAGCTGCTCACTGCTTGCTGCCCAGCCCCAACTGCTGCCCCGGGCTGGGGCAGGTCCTGCTGTTTGGCCAGGAGCAGAAGGCCCAAGAACCCCTCTGCGGGGGCAGCAGCCTTCACTGGGCACACTGGGACCCCCTCTCTGCACTGCGTGGGAGGCTGCAAGGAGCCAAGCACCCTGCAAGGGCACGGATGCCCACGCAGCTTGAGGGCAGCAGGAGCCAGCACTGCCTGGCCAGGCACGAGCTCTCGCTGGGGCAGCGCGGGCACCTGCTCAGCCGGCGCCAGGCCGTGCAGTAGCTGCCGCACGGCGCTAGATGTCAGCTCCCCCGCGCCAGGCACAGCGGGCACCCCCGCCGTGCCCCCGGGCACCCCGCGCCTCCCGCCCCGCTGGCAGACACCTCCGTGCGCTCCGTGCTCATGCACTCAGCTCGCAGCGCTTGCCCCAGCCGCTGCAGACGCCTCTTTCTCCTTGCAGATGTGCCCTGCGAGTCCACGCAGCCCGACAAGCTACTGGAGGAAGAAGGGATCTTCACCTACCTCTTCCAGCCGTCACCCCACACCCTGAGCCGCACGGTGACCTCAGCCCAGCTCTGGTTTTACACCGGCCCCGCGGCCGCCCGCAACCACTCAGCGCTGGATGTGCTGACGCTGTCGCCGCAGGGCCGCGTGCCCGTGCTGGCCACGGCGGTGCCAGCGCCCGACCACTGGACCGTGTTTCACTTCGCACCCGCCCTGCTGCCCCATGTCTCGCAGCCGCTCTTCGTGCTGCTCGTGCGCTGCCCCGGCTGCCCCTGCGTGGCTGACAGCGAGAAGATGCCCTTCCTGGTGGCCACCACGCAGGCCAAGGGCAGCGAGCGGACCCGCCGCTCCGCCGTGCCCTGGTCGCCCGCCGCCCTGGGGCAGCTGCAGCGCCCCTCGGAGGACGTGGCCGCCCACACCAACTGCCGCCGGGCTTCCCTCAACATCTCCTTCGAGGAGCTGGGCTGGGACAACTGGATCGTGCACCCCAGCAGCTTCGTTTTCCACTACTGCCACGGCAGCTGCTCCGAGGGCCACGGCCTGAGCCACCGGCTGGGGGTGCAGCTGTGCTGCGCTGCGCTGCCGGGCACCATGCGCTCACTGCGCGTCCGCACCACCTCCGACGGCGGCTACTCCTTCAAGTACGAGACGGTGCCCAACATCCTGGCCCAGGACTGCACCTGCGTGTAGCGCCCGGCTCGCGCCCTCCCGCCCCGCTGTGTCCTGGCCGCAGGCTGTCTCACAGCACCCGCAGACCTGCCCTGCTCATCCCCAGCTCAAGGACAAGGCAGGGATGCAAACCTGCTTCTGGCTGGGCTCATCTCTGACCAGCTCATCCCACATTTGTTCCCATCCCACCAAATAAGACTGGGAATGCACAAGCAGGTCCCGCTCCTGCTACTCAGCACTAAGCAGCCCAAGGTCTCCAGGCTGCTTTGCCGGGGCAGAGTTTGTGCTGGCACCTGCAGCCCCTCACAGCAGCTCGCTGATGGTGAGGGGAAGAGAAGCCCTCCCAAGGCTGGTTCCAGAACCACAGGGAGGAGCAGGTGCCTCCGGAGAAATTCCACAAAGTTGTGTCCTGGCTCCCTGCAGGCCCTGACTGGGCACCCAGGTGTGGAGAGCTGCTGGGTGCTCCCTTCATTGGTCTGCTTGCCTGAGGCTGCTTGGTCCCTGCAGGTTTTGGAGATGCAAACCGCCCCATGTGCTCCCAGCCAGAGGCAGGCAGGGCAGACATGGGACTGGGGACATGGGAACAGGGACCCGGGAGAGGGTGTGTTGGGGCAGGCTGGGCCAGCCCAAGGCAAGACAGACAGGCGCAAGGCTGGGGACACAGGATGGGATGTGCCGGGGCAGGCGGAGCTGGGATCTCGCACGGGTCGCGGGGCCCGCGGTATGCAGGGCACTGAAGGTAAGCGCTCCGCAAGTGGCAAAACCTGTTTGAAAGATTAACGAGATGAGTGAAATAAACCTGTTTTCTTTACAAAAAAAAAAAAAAAAAAAAAAAACACAAAATGCCACATTAAACCAGAAGCAGCCACACAGGCCGTGAGCGCTTAGGTAGTGGGATGCAAATTCCCAAGGCTTTTGGGAAAGGAGGACTGGGCAGCGCTGCCTCCATGGAAAGTGACAGCTACTTGGCTGGCAGCAGAGCGTAGCTGGGCTGGTGCCCACAGCGCAGGGTCCCGTGGGACCAGGCTGCCGCGGCCTGAGGCTGCCCGCGTGGGGCCGCCCGGCCCTAGGACAACGCACGGCCCGTTGCGCACTCGGCCTCGCGCCGGCGCGGGGGGCCTGCGGCCAGGCTGCGAGCGGCGGCCGTGCAGGGCCGCGCACAGAGAGCACAAGGTGCCCGTGTGGCCCAGCTCCCCACAGAGCCCGGCTCTGTCCCCCGGCCGCCTGGCACTTGCAGGGGACACGCTCGGCCCTCCGTGGAGCTGAGCGCGCAGGGGAAGCGCCCTGGGAGCACATCTGCCGGGGGGCTCCCGCCTGCTGCTCCCACACTTTCCTCTCCCATAAACTGCCCCCACACTGACAGCCCGGGAGCCCTCTGCCCGGCCCAAGGACGGGGCTCCATGTGGCACGAGGCCTCGTTGGGTCTGAGCCGGCCCCGGGGCAGGGAGGGCAGGGGCCTGCCGATCCGCAGCAGCGGGGAGCCCCCCTGGCAGGGCCCCGGGCGCCGCGATGCCGAGGAATGCGGCTCGCGCTTTCCGGCGCTTCCCGGCGCCCTGACCCCGGCGAGGCGGCCGCGGCCTGGCCGCCCGCTGGGGGCTGCCCGGCAGAAGCCGCCTCCTCGCTGCAGGAACAAGTGAGTCATCCCCGGCCAAAACCAAAACGGGACGTCCAGGGAGCAGCCCGAGGAGCGGCCCGGGCTTCCTCTGCGCCACGTCCAGGGAGCAGCCTGAGGAGCGGCCCAGGCTTCCTCTGCGCCACGTCCAGGGAGCAGCCTGAGGAGCGGCCCGGGCTTCCTCTGCGCCACGGCGCCCGCCCTCACACACTGCCAGCCCATCTGCACAGGACTCTCTTCCCACCCCTTCCTCCCCAAGGACCAGATACAGCAGCTCAGTACAAAACATCTTCAGGCTTTACTGAAAATATTAAAAAAAAAACAAAACCAAACAGTCACAATCATCTGAGTACAAAACAAAGCTACAAAATCAGTGCGCGGCCCTGGCTGAGATGATCCGAAATGCCCGGCTGGCTCCTGCTGGCCCTGCTCGGGGCACGGCCGCCCCCGGCAGCGGGACTCGCTCCTGCCTCGGGGCCCGCGGCCGAGCAGCGGGGATCGGCTGTGCTCCAAACGCCGGCCGAAGCCGCTGCAGGGCGAACGGGCCCGGCGGCAAGGCCGGCGCCCGCCCCTGCACACGCATTCCCACACGGGGGGCTCCCGGCGGCTCGTACCGACGTGTGAGGGGAGGGCGCCCCACAGCACTGCCCCACAGCCCCCCGAAAGCAGCCGCCTGCCCGCAGGCTCCCGCTTCCAGCAGGAACTGTCCGGGGTGACACAGGCACAGGCCTTTGCCCCGGCCCATCCCTGACTTAACCTTAATGCCCAGCTCTGCTCTGTGGACTTGGCCCAGCCAGCTGGACCTCACGTCACCACAGCTCCAGGGCAGTCGCCTCGTGGCGCAGGGGAAGCTCTGGCAACACCAGCGTCCTGGCAGCACCTGCACGTGAGAAGCGCCCTCCTGGCCCGTGCGGCCGCCGGCGCGGGCACGTGCAGTGCGGCACAGAGGGACGCAGGTGGGAGCTGCCGCTGGAACTGCGTGAAGAAGGAAGCGGGGCCAGCAGGCCAGGCAGGGAGGGAAGGTGCAGGCCCAGAGCAGGAATCAGGAGCACAGTGTAGTAGAAATGCCAGGGCACGCGCTGATGCGTTTATAAAAATGTACAAAAATAAGATATTCCCTTTCTTTAAAAATTAAGAAGAGTGAAGGAATGTTCCCCATGACCCCTTCCCCATCCTTGCCCACCAGGATGAGGGACAACCCCATTCAGCCCCATGGGAGAGAAACCTTCATCCTCAGCCCACTCTTTCATGGCTGGCTGTCTTTCCAGTGATGGCAGGAGCAGCCACTCCGGGTGACGTCTCCACAGTCCCAGAGGCGCCACGCGACGCTCACAGCCCTGCAGGGAGCAGAACACACATTAGTGCCCATCCCTAGGCCACCGGCTCAGGCAGCCCCTCGCCCTGCCCGCATGGGGAGCCCCCCTGCCCGTCACAGGGGACACCCGGACCCTGTTTCTGCAGACAGGTGAAGCCCATCTCCTTCAAGCGACCCAGGGAAGCTGGAACCGACCCAAGCAGCCACCTTCGCAGCTCACCTGTGGCTTTCTCGCACACAGTGCCCCCCTTCTCGTGGGCGAAGTTGAGGCGGTTCTGCTCGGCGGCGATGCCGTTGGCCTCCGGGCTGCTGCTGCGGGACGGGCTGGCAGTCTCCAGCGGCGGGTTGAGGTGGAAGGCCATCTCCAGGTGCTCTTGGGCCAAGCGGAGGTGCTTGCGCAGCCTGTCCAGCTCGTGCTCTGGGGGAGCGCCGGCCAGGGCGAAGCGCTCCGTCGCCGAGTTGGCCAAGTTCTCCCCATAGACCAGCTTGCCGTTGGGCAGCGGGGCTTTCAGGGGCTCCTTCTTCAGTGAGTGGTAGGTGGGGGGCGCGCTGGGAGCTTTCTTGGCAAACTGCAGCCCGGGGCTGGTGTCGTCAAGGTGCGGGGGGTCGTCTGGCTGGCTCAGCGCATCCCGGATGCGGCCCACGCCGAGGTGCACGAGCTCGCAGAGGTTGAGGAAGAGGCAGAGCCCGCTGACTGCGTACATGATGAGCAGGAAAATAGTCTTCTCGGTGGGGCGGGAGACGAAGCAGTCGACGGTGTGCGGGCAGGGGCTGCGGCTGCACACGTAGGACGGGCTCACCTCGAAGCGGTACAGCAGGTACTGCCCGAAGAGGAAGGCCGTCTCCAGCACGGAGCGGCACAACAAGTGCAGCACGTAGGCACGCATCAGCCCGTCCTGCTTGATGCGGCGCCGCCCGTCGTGTTTTTCCCCACCCTCCGGGCTTTTCTCCTTCTCCACTTCGATCTCCTCAAAGATCATGGGGTCTTCTTCGTTATCATCCTCCGCCTCTTCGTAGTCCCGCCCGGCTCCCCGGCGCACGACCGGCATGCGTGCGCGCCGGCCCGCCGGAGCGCGGCGCCGCCCGTTCTCCGGCATCCGGGCGATGCGGTGCATGGCGAAGCCCAGGTACAGCACCGACGGCGTGGCCACCATGATGATCTGGAAGATCCAGAAGCGGACGTGGGAGAGCGGGGCGAAGGCGTCGTAGCACACGTTTTCGCAGCCGGGCTGCTGCGTGTTGCACACAAACTTGCTCTGCTCGTCGTAGTAGATGGACTCCCCTCCAACGGCCGTCAGCACGATCCGGAAAACGATGAGGACTGTGAGCCAGATCTTGCCCACGAAAGTTGAGTGGTTGTTGATCTCCTCCAGGAGCCGCGTGAGGAAACTCCAGCTCATCCTGGCCAAGCAATCGGCTCAAACCCTATGGGGTAGGGCAAGCAATAAACCACAGAACAAACTAAAATACATTGTACCCTGCGGCCCCCAAACCGCCAGCCTCCACAGCGGACCTGCATCTCCATCTCCCATTCTCCCAGCACCTTACCCAGCAAGCCCACAAACACAAGCTTGGGGTCTCCCTAAAACCACGGATGGCAGCTCCAAGAAAGCCAGAAGGAACCTCAGCTCCAGGCAGACACAAAGAGAAACACTGGCCCCTCTCCTGCTCCCTTCTGAGATCCGGCTCACTGGCCACCCCATGCCAAGCGCCTCCTCCGCACACTTCCCTTTCACACCGTGTTCCAGGCTCACGGCGGCCGCCTGCCAGGTGGGTGAAGGGGCCGGGCTGCAGGGGAAGAGCTGGGCCGGTTACCTCCCGTCCCGTCCCGAATACATCTGGGGGAAGAGTCAGGCTCGGTAAACAAGGGAGCCTCCACTGGAGCCCGCCAGGGAGGGCGAGGGAACAGCTTCCTCTTCCTCCTTGGTGGAGCCACGATGCCACAGCACCCGTCTGCCACCTGGTCCTGGGCAGCTCCCTGACCAGCACACGGGCCGTGGTTTCTGCTCCCCCAGGACAGCACGTAGCCCTTGAGCCAGGATGAGCCCCGCAGCACCCACCCGCCCAGCACAGCACCCAGCCGCTCGGCTCCCCCCGAGCCTGCTGCCCCCCAAGCCCAGACCCCAAACCCCTGCACTGGAGGCCTCCAGCTGACCTCCATCCCTCAAAATCACCATGAGCGCCCAACTCCACCCCTATCATGCCCTGCTACTACAGCGGGCACTCAGTGCACCCCTCCTCGTGTCTCCTGCGTCCAAGCCTCAGCCTGGCTCCAGCCGCTCTCAAGAGGGTCCCCGAGGTTAAAGCCACACTACGACCCTCCAGCAAGCCCGTGTTCGGCATCAAACTTACAAAGGAAGCACGGCGGGAGGAACGGAGCGATGGAGAGGGGCAACGTGGGGAAGCCGAAGGATGGATTGCACAAAGTGTGGGAGAAGCAGCTGACACCAAGGTCAGGGAGGAAATTACAAGCAAAGCACGAGAGCTTCTGCCTAAATAGAGGAGAGGACGCAAGAGGAGACTCCCCATCACCACCCCCAGTTTCTGTGGCTTACGCATGACGTGTGAGCTGATGCAAGGGGAGCAGGTGGCAGGGCTGCCCAGAGGGAGAGGGAAGTGCCAGGCACGGGAACATCAGGGAGCATGTGCCACGCACCGCCACGGAGCCCCAGGCCTCCTCCCAGCGTGCCTGTCCCGAGGCCAGCCCTATCCCTGCACCTCCAGCCCGGGCACATCCCTGCCTGGGATTTCTCCGGCCTCACTCACACCGCTATTGTTCTGCTCCAGCTCCTCCACTGCAGCCTCCTTGCTGACTAAGAGGATCTTTTAGGCTTAGCTCAAGGTGCCTCCCCAGCAAACCTCACCTAAACAGAAAAGCTCCTCCTAGCATGAGCATCCACATGGGATGCACCTTCCACAGAGGATCTGGTGTTCGCACAGAGCCCGCTGAGCCGCAGGAGGCAGCTGGAGGGACAAAATGCTGCTGCACAGGCTGGCACCCGGGCACCAAACCCAGCCCCCAGGGCTACCAGCCTCCTTTGTTGTCAAGCTCCCTTTCACACCTCGCTGCCTCAGCCCCGGGGCAGGTTCTGCCCCATCAGTGCCTGGTGCCAGGCGCTCCCTCCCAGGCCTCCACCAAATCCAGGGTGCTTTGTGTGAGCTCCAGCTCCCGCCTGGCAGCAGCACAACGCCCTGTGCCAGGGCACCAGGTTGGAACAGCGGATGAGACCAGGGCACAAGGGAGCAGGGCAGCCCCTGGGGCTGGCAAGCACACGCAGACAGTGGGGATGCCACGTGGGCCAGCTGCGGGTTGGGAGCACTGTGTCAGGAGCATTCCCTGCTGCGGACACAGTCCCCGGGGCAGCTAACAGGGATCACCTCTCAGGAATGGGGCTGAGGCACCCGCTGGCACCTGGCCATGCCGTGAATCACGACCCGCGCTGCATGGCCCTGCTCGACCCTACCCCGGCACCCCCAGCCCCGGCGGGCCCGGAGCCCCCTACGCAGCCCTGCCTGGGCCCCCAGCCCCACCAACGCTGGCCTGCGCGGCCACAGCCCCCTCCCCAGCCCTGACCAGGGCCCCCGGCTCCCCGGCGCTGCCTTCCCGGGGACCCCCCCGCCATCAGCCTCAGACCCCCGCCCCTGCCTGCTGGGAGCCCCCGACCCCCTATCCCAGCCGCCCGCCCCCTCCCCGCCGCCCGAGCTTTTCCGGGGGCCGCAGCCCCCCCGCCCACCCCGGGCCCGCTGCTCCCGATCCCGGCCGGCCACGAGCCCCCCTCGCGCGCCCCCTGCCCCCCCGCCGCCCGGTACCGGTACCGCCACCGGCCCCACTCACGGCGCGCCGGGACGAGCGGCTCCCGCCGGCGGCGGACAAAGCGCGCGGCGCCTCCCGC
>JAVCKT010022122.1:0-15707 GCA_032273925.1 Rhynchotus rufescens
ATGGTCTGGAAGCTTTGGAAATAATGTAAGATTAAATCTGCCGGGTCTACAGTGCAGAGCTAGACTCTCAGCTGCCACAAAATTTGTGACAGATGAAGATCTGTAATTAAGTGTGTTACAATTAATATAGTTTTCTTTATATGCCTGCTTTTGGATAGAACATTTGATGTATTTAGTTTTTCCTCTAATGACTTGTATTCTTGTTCTTCTTGAGTCTTCCTTACTGAGTAATGCTCCTCCTTAATAAATTAGGAACTTGAGAAAGCTTCCTCTGAGTGGGAATAGTTTATAATCCACGGCGGGTCTTGAAAGGGCCTTGGCTTACTGCACCTCTGTGTCTCCTAGATTAACTCTGCAGATCTGAACTGCACTGCATACAGTTAAATTCAGATCCACAGAGTTAATGTGCAGCTTTTGTTGGCTTCCTTGGGGAGTGTCATGGGCTTCCTTTTTCTCAAAGGGCTTTTCCTCACGTGAAGGCATGAAGCAAGCTCCAAAAGGAAAGAAGAGCCACAAACAAGTGGTACAAGCACCCCTAAAATGCATAACTATAAAGCAGTAGTGATATGTCAATGGAGCCGATTTTAGGAGAGGACTTTTTGCCGCTTCTTGCTTCTCTTGCTGCATGAGGTGGTGAGTTCAAAGAGGCACCACTGGCCTTTCTGAGTTATGTCATTATTTGTCTTTATGCAGGTACAGCTTCCCACTGGGAGGTTACAGGTTCCTGGAGTTAACTTGAATAATTTGAATTAGGATGTCTGTATACTCTGAAAAATCTTCTTTTCCCTAAATTCAGTTCAGACTAACTTCACGGCTGTATAGATAGGAAGCTACTGTCACATCTTCTGTATCTGAAGACAGTTGCTATCCCCAAAAGCAGGGCCTTGCTTTTGTATGTGTCTAACAGGAGTTTGTTTTTCTGAGATAAATCCAATTTGATTAATTCCTCTATTCTGTGAAAAAGGAGATTTCTAAACCATCCCTATTTTGGCCATTCATCAGATCTTGGCATCTTCAGTATCTCATAGCTGTTAGGGAAATACTGCCTAGAAAATGAATGGCAATATAAGTCAATCTTATCTAACAACGTTTGGCATAGGACTTAGGTCTGAAATTATTCTAAAAGCACTATAGATTTATGATATAAAAATGTAGTTGCTTTGGAGGAGCTAAACAGCATGATTATAAAATAGGGAAATAATAGTTATCTTTTAAAACAAACGGCATGTGAATTAATGCAGACATAATAACCTGATAAGCTGCATTTTGGTCTTCCCATTTTCTTTTCAGAGAGAGCAGCTTTGCCTCTTGGATTTTTATGAAGTAGCAGCTTCTGAATTTTACTGGAGCGGTCTTTCTTTCTTATGTCGGCTCCATAGAAGACTGTTTGGTAGCTTCCCTCTGCACTTCCCTTCCCAGAAGCGTGAGGCCAAAGGGTAGCATGGAACAGAATAATCTTGTTTTTCATTAGGGAGGGTCACTTTACAGGGAGCCATCGGAGCAAAGCGTGTTCAGAGGCAGCGTGGAGCCCTGCAGGGGCAGGGACAGCAGTGGGATGTGGCTCTGAGCCCAGTCCCACAGCCCAGGACTGGCACCGTTGACTTGTGACCCTCAACTAGAGCTGCTGTAGGCGACGACAGTTTGGTGTCAAAGGCTTAAACCCAGCTCCTCTCCAGATGAAAGGCGGCTGAATCCCTCAGTAACGCCCTCAGTGTTTAAAGAAGAGGTGGGAATCATCAAAGAAGGAGTTCTAAGTCTTACTAAAATGGAAATATACTGGATTTTTTTTTTAACATGGGGGAGTATTTTGTGATGAAAAGCTGTATTTTGTACCTCACTTCCCTGTTGCACTGCTACAAAATGTCTTAGCACCTATGTGCAAGCTAAGAGCCTCTGTCTGTGTGGATTTTGAAAAAGATCCCCCTAAAAATGCTGGTCAAGGATGTTAGTTAGCAGGGAGAATGCTAGTCTTGGGTACTAGTTTTAATCTATGAATATCTGAATATTCTGAGAGAATTAAGAGATCGTTCTTCCTTCGGGAATGGATGTACGAGAGCATAAACCTGGGACAATGATGTATCTCTCTGAGCCTTCTTTTCTCCAGGTTTGCTCTACAGACCTTAAAATCCTGCCTGGTGTTGCCTGTTACAGTGGGAAGTGCTGAACCGGACTCACACAACAAGTATAGATGCTTGTTTCCTTTAGCAAAACTGATATCCTAAAGCCTTCTATTTCCAAAATTATTCTCTAAACCTTGAGGTTTTATATGTTGTGATTCTCTTTTCAGCACATTCAAGAAATGGTTAATTTACCTCAGCAAATTATCTCAATATGAACTAAGATGCACATTGATTATTTTCGTTCAAATAATACTGTCCCTTCTGATCCTGAGACAGAAAGAAATATGTCACTGAGAACCATAAAAAGACAGTTCTCTCCTTTGTGTGCTTTCGAATAGGACTGCTCAGACATTTGACAATGCGTTTAAGACAGTAAAACTGTGGCCTAGACCATTTATATTTCTCCCAGAGAAGTTAGGCGAAGCTTCAATATGCTCTTCTTAAAGGATTAAGTAGTGTAGCTGGAACCATGTGGGCTGGAGAAAAAAAAAGTGGGTAGGTTTGTTTTGTCTGTTATTTGTGAATAATCAGATGATTCAAGCAGAAATATATGAACGCTTAGAAATCCTGAATTACCCAGGACTTACGTCAGCAGAGATACATATTGAAACACTTGCCATCGAATGGCCAAATGTTCTATTAACCACTCAGAGGGCAAAAGCAATGTCCCGTGGATAACTACACATTGCAAACTGCAAGATAAGGAATTAGTGCAGTGGGCAGTTTGTGCGCCACACAGGCTCTGTGCGCCTCAGTTTGTACCTTGCAACAACACACCTGACTTTGCAGGTTTCAGGACGGATTTGCCAAACAAGAGGCAACTGTTGGCTCAGCAGAACCTTCCCTGACTGGCTCAAACACGTGGCTCAAGGGAGTCTCATTTGGAGAGTTTTGCTGGAGTACATTTAATCATTGGAGAAGAACCTGTGGACAGTCAGACACTGTGCCTAAATCTGGATCATGACAATACAATTTTCTTTGCATTTATAAACTACTGGGTCTCAACTCTTGATTATTTGAACGGACATTAGATGAAGTCCCCTTATTTGAGTGAGCATTAGATGAAGTCCCCTGAACCGACAGCAGAATTATGTGATATTCTGCAGCACTTTGGCATTAATTGAATTCAAATGAACACATCTTTCCTGACGGTCTATCAAACAGCTGTTCCTGACAAATAACTTTTTATCACGCTGTCCTATATGTGCTAACCAAAGATGAAAAACTCTGCATTTCTTTTCCACCTGAGCCACCTTGTGGGCCCTCTTCCTATAGCAGACATGCAGCCTTTCCTGTCTGTGAAGGTGGGAATTACCTATTTGGATGACATCCTCCTTGCCATACAGAATGTCTTGTGTGGTGCCTCAAGGGGCAATAGTAGAGAAAAACTTTAAGTCAGTGAAAGTGCAGCAGGTCCTTGTGAAATAGTTTTGCAAGGAACAAAGTGAAAGGAAGTGTCCTATGGAGAGGGTCTCCTGTGCATTATGAGGAGTCCAACTGAGGCTTCACTGCCTTTTTTCCAACAAGCAAAGAGCATTCACGTGTTTCCAGCTCCAACCTCATGCTTCTGAACCACACGAGACAAAACTAGGGTGATAACCCTGTCTCCGAGGCAAACACACTGTGCCCCTCCCGGGGAAAAAACTCCCTTGTTGTGCTAATACCACATTTCCATCCCCTTTGGAACGTGAAAATGCAGGGAAGAAGAAACCTCTTGTGGATGCCCAGCTCCGTGTCGAAGCCAGACGGTGTCGTGCAGGTCTCCCTCCCGGGGACCGAGGCCTGACGGCGGCAGTGATGCCGCGGAGGTGCCTGAGATGCTCCGGACGGAGGTGGCTGAGATGCTCCGGATGCTCCAGCGCGAGCAGCGCTGGGGTTGCCTGCTCACTCAAAGGTCAGACTGCACAGAAATCCTTGCACTGCGTCTGGAGCTTGCCCAAGCCCAGCTTTGGCAGGCAGCGAGGGGTGGGAGCTCCAAAGGTTTATTTATTAAGTTTTGGCTGGCTTTTAGGCCGTGCACCAGGCAGGCAAGGAGCTCTGGTGGATCCTGCCCGGAGAGCGACGGGAGCGCTGCTGTCCAGCCTGCACCGTCCCAACCAGGCGCTCCCCATTCATTATTTTCCAGTGATGAGAGGGAGAAAAGTGCTCACTAAGCCCCGAGGCCACGTAATGCTGGGTTAGCGCGTGGCTCGCTGCGCTTTGGAGGCGTGCACAGCACTTGGAAAGGCTCCAGCCTCTCCTTGAGGAATTTATCAACATAAAAACAAACAACTGTCATGTTTTCTGTTTATTTTGCATTTCTCAGGGTCACCGCGCAGATTTCTCAACTTCATGAGCTCTGCAGCAGCACTAAAACTTCAGCCTAACTGGAACTGGCCTTTTCCTTCTTTCTTTCCTAACGCTCATTTTTCTTCCGCCGCCCAGCAGCGTCTGAGCAAACACAGCACCCAGGTCACCCACGGGGCACTGCCTCCTCCTGCGCCCACCGTGCTGCTCTCAGAAACAGCGTGTAGAAGAAATCGGGCCTCAGAGCTTCCCTGCTCCGGCTGGGAAATGGACCCCAGCTGCTGGGAGCGCTTGAAGGACCGTCCTTGTCCCCACACGGATAGGGAGATGGTCACTGCCGCTCCATGCACGGCCGCTCTCAGCAGGGTCTGTGTCCAAGGCAAAGGGTAAGGAGGATGGAAAGGAATCAGGGACATGAACATCACATAAATGAAGTGCAATGAGGTGCTGGTTCCCTGGCACTGTGGCCTGGCACGTATTTATGCAAACATATGTAATCACATTTAAGTTCCTTTATATACCAGAAATTCATTTTCCTGGTTTAAAGGCAAAACAAAAGTGTTTTATCTTCACAGACTGCACTTCAGGTTTCTGAATTCCTCCCTCACCATTGCTGACCGTGGCAAGCCCTGAAACATGGAAATAGCTCCTGTTCTTCCGCCGCTGTGTTTGCTGCTAATGCACCGGCTGCCGAACGGCGCGACGTGCGATGGCTGCAGAACACACGCAGGAAACACATCCATCGTTCCAAGAGGCTGCTTTACAAGGGTAAAGCTTTAATTTATACTGGAGTAAATCTGAAATAGTATCATGGCCTGCCCGGGGCTGACTGACCATGGCTAAGAGGAGGCTTTGCGCCATACCCTGAAAAGATTTGAATTTTGAATGAATTTGTGTCTTTATTTAAGAAACAAAAGCTCACAAATATTTCGGGCCAAATTTGAGCTGATTGCACGATGAGACAATAAGCTGTTAGTGCCTTAAGAGTATCAGTGAATTATTATGTTCCTGAACAATAGTGCATTCTGGAAATAAAAAATGGCCAGCCGTACCCGTCCATTATCACTCAGCCAACAGTGCAGAAATGAAGTTATTCATCTCTAATTCTCATATGCACAGAGATCAATATTATAGCGTATGGAACAGAAACGACCAGGCCTTAATTTTTAATTAATTATCAATTGGTATTAGTAATTAATCACTATGAATGAGCAGGCTTAAGCAATATATTGTGTGACAGAACACGGTGGTTGCAAGCAGCTTGCCTCTCCCAAAATGGAAGCGCAGGGCCTTACAGAGAGCCGTGTGGGAGCTCTCCGAGGCGGACGGCGGCATCCGCACACGAGGGCCCCGCGGCAGCCACTGGGCCCTCCTAAAAGCAGTTCTCGATTTCCAGCTGACACCGTCGGCTAAAACAAACAGGCTCTGTGCAATTACACCACACAGCCTGTGTTCCCAAGGCTTGGACTTCAGCCTCTCAGATTATTCAATTACTTCACAAACTCCTATTGTAGTTAAGTCAGAATTAGTCTTTAGCTGGGCATATTTTGCTTGTATTTCACCTAGGTTTTTCGTATAAACGTTGGATAGCGGAGGTGTTGCTGAAGGTATTGGCTCTCCCTCACGTTACAATGCACCCGAGTGAACGGAGGCGGCCGACAGTGCTATTTTGCTTGTGAATGTTGAGGGCACCAGCCAAGGCGGCGGCGGCAGTGGGGGCCGTGTCCCCGCGCCGCAGTTAGCGCCAGGCCTCGCGCCCCGGCTGCTCCGTGGCACGGGCCGCGCAGAGGGGCGCTCCGCGGGCACCCGCAGCGCCCGCCTCCCTCGGGATCTTGCTCCCGGACGCGCCTACAGGCCCAGCTCTCCATAGGGAGCTCCAGGGTCAACGCGCACGCGTCAAACGCCGTTGCCGGCGTTGGGGGTCGTTGGCGCCGTGCGCGGTCGCGGGGCGCCCCCTGCCGCCCGCGCCGCCGCGCAGCAGCCCCGTGTTCGGTCCCGCGTTGGACCCCGCGTTGGGTCCCACGTTGGGCCCCGCGCCCCACAGCGGCAGCGGCCGCGGGTGCCCTGGTCAGGCTGGGCTCTCTCCTCGTGCTCCTCCATCGTCCCCGCAGCGCAGCTGTTAAGCTCGTGCCTACACCTCGCACCTGCACCGCGCAGCGAAGACTCCGTTCCGCGTTCAGGCTTTGCGGGAATGGCCCTGTCTCAGCTTTCCCTGCGCCTGCGGGCTGTCTGGTTCCTGCAGGGCTGCCCTGAGGGCATGCAGGCAAATAAACCCGGTATTTGCTGGGCAAATTATCCCCAGCTGCCCACCTCATACTCTCAAAGGCAGCTCATCTGAGAGCATCCCAGATTCCGATACCTAAAGAGCGGCAGCCCTACCCAGCGCACGGCACTGTCAGTGCTGGATGTAACTCCATAAACTGCCCACTCCTAAATCATGTTTTTCATTTCACCATTGCAGAAATATACTGCAGATTTACAAAGCGGTTAAGACCCAGTGGTTAGTGTTTCATCTGTTCGTGCATATCCTGAGGGACCAAACTATTGTTTAAATCTGCAACAAAAATAACCATGATTTATACAAGTTTCCTAAAATGTTTTTCATTTATTAGCAGCACTATTTTATGTCAAACTAAGAACCTAGTTTTATCTACTATTCATGCAACCCGTGTAATGCCTAGAGCTGTATGCATTAACTAAGGAATAAAAAAGTAAATGTTGCTCCTGCTGAGTGGAGACCTGCAGATACAGGACTTCATCTCCGAGCTGATTTGATCTCAAATCAATATTCAGCAGCCACACAAGTTCATCTAGTCCTGAGCCACACAAGTTCATGGAGTCCTGAGCGGTTTGAAGTACTGCTCATGTCTGAGGTATGGGCAGGTCGGGATGAAATGCTGGGAAAGCAAAAGAAACGGATTTGGGCAACCTGTCCTGTTGTAGAGTGCAGAGAGTTTCCCATAGGGCTCAGATCAGGCATCCTGAACAGAGGCACTAAAATCACCAGCTGGCTTTGGAAAAGTTGCTTGGAAATGTGTCATCTAAAACCGACAAAATGTAGCACTAGATTTGAGCTTCTGCCTTCGTAAAAGACTCTAAAAATGGCCTGGCCTTGTGGCACGTTCATTGCCTCTTAGTGACTCCTGTCACCAAATGGGGTTCAGGGTTTGCAGATAATACAATAAATATATGCAGGGTGATAAACATTTTTATCTAGTCACTTCTCTAGGGGCATGGTAGAGAAGGAGATATGTTTATTATTCTCAGTAAGAAATAACCACATGACTCTGAGGCTGAGGTTGAAAGTGTATATAAATACTTTAATGTTCAATATATAATGGAGATAAGGCATAATTATCAAAAGCAAAACAAAGAAATTAAGAGGAAAGCTTTCCAGCTCTCCAGTTACATTCGGTCAGAAGATTAACATCTTTTCCTCTGTTTTTGACATCTTCTTTTTCCTTATATTTTTATACTTTTTATCTGAGAAATGAGTGAATTCTTTGGTTAGCACCTCTGCACTTTATGTTAGCGGGATTTTCTGAAACGCTCAAGCCTTTCTGCAGAGAGAAGGCAATAATGAGGAGAAAGAAAACTCAATTTTCTCCAAAAGTAGAGGTTCCATTGAATTTTCCAATGAGCTTAATTAATAATCACATAAAGTTCAGATTTAGAGTTAAAATTTAAGAAGTGCCGAGATGCAACCAATATGCTAAGAATGCAAAATGTTGCTAATCTGCCTAAGCAAAGAGAACCCACCCAAAATTGACAGTCCAGTAATTGCGGGACTGAGAACTGGGGATTTCAGTGTTTCCTAATCATATTTTACATTAAAAAATCCCTCTATTTTCTCTTTTATGTCTCTACAGGGAAGAGGTAGTTGAGGTTTTAAATAAACTTACTCTTGAGTCTCAGAAAACGAGAACCAAGAACCACCACGAGTCTTAAATTCTTCTTCTTTTACCTTTAATTTTTTTTTAATCTTGGTAGGATCTAAAGCAAAGATTGTCTTTTTTTGTGCTTTATTTTACTATAACTTTTGGCAGCTCTCCCTACTGAAATTCTCAGCTGACAAATGAGATAAAAACAGATATAAAAACGTTCTTTCTGTATATAATAAAAACAAATCCTTCTAGCAATAAATCACTGTCTTTTTTTTTCTGGATTCTTTTGACATCCAAATGGCCCCTATGGCCAGACACGAAATCTCAGCAGCAGTAGGGAGGAAAGTTCTGCTTCCTCCCTAGTTCTAACGTGGGTAGGTAGGATACCTGTGTGGTCAGAAATGCTCGTGTGCTTTAGCAGCATAATCCCTCAAAGCCCCAAGAGCAGAGTCACATAAAGAAGGTCTTCTCCCCTAAAGCGGAGGATGCACTTTCTTTAGGTGGTACCTATAACACTAAGCATAATGGACACAGGTAGTAAGCGGCAAGTTCTCCTTGATACTGTCAATGTACTTTTAATTGGGAGGGAATAGATATTAATGTGATCACAGGTGAGGAGAAAACAGCTGAAAAATGTGGCTCTTCCATTCGGCTTTTCCTGGTTGGTTCTCAGGGTCCTTTGCCCAAAAAAAACCCTCAAAAGTGGATCCCATTTTTTCCAGTTGTTGAAAGGGGAAATATGTTAAAGACCTTCAGTCTCATACAGGACATCTCATCAGAAAGTCCTAAAAAAGGCCTCCACCAAAGCAAGAGGAAATGCAGTGAAACCAGGTGTTCTGGCCCAGGTCCTCTGAATTTGGACAATGAATAAACTACCTGTTTGCGCTCGCATCCTGAGCAAGGGCAGTGCACAGGCATGTGCACAGTCACCTGCAGGACAGTGACGTTGGAGCAATCAGCATGGGCCAGGCATGCTCTGCTGCAAGGGGAGAAGACACTGGGTTTTTGTTTAGTTGGCTAAAAAAATAGGGAGAAAAAAAAGCAAGGTGCAATTCTATTCATATTTGACCCATGTGATATGTAGCAGAATATGAAGCAAATACAAACCAAATGTGGTATTAGTTTTTATTTATGCAGTCCCATTAATTCCAGCAGCTGTAAAAGAGCTCTGGTTTTGACCCTGAGAAGAAAAAAATATATATATATTTCCCATAAACAGACTGCTCAAAACATTATGACATCCCTATAGATGAGAGCGAAGACAAGAATCTGGACCTGGGTGAAAGGCACAGGGATGAGACGAAACCTAATTCTGAGCAGAAATCTTTCTACTTGGTTACCACGCAATCTAATCCTGACAGTGCACCCGGCTTGAAAAATGACATTCCCATCTCCCAGAATTGAAAGGTGGCAGAAAAAAAGCAGCCGCTCTGTGCTTTGGTCTAAAGCAATTATGAGCTCCTCACAAGCCCGAAGACAAGAATTGATTTTCATTTCTAGATTATCAAGACGTGAGGGCAAGCGGGTCAGGAAACGTGACCCCGCCGTGACCCTGCGGATTGGATTGTTCTCAAACCTGTTCAATATTGAGGGGAATTGTTTGGGGTGAGGGAGAGAGGAGAAATCCTCTGGCATATTTTGTGCCCACTAACCTCTGAGAACCTCTTTCTTTTGCCTTTCGTGATAGTCCTAATTATCCCTGATACAGCCATCTATTTTAAGGTGTTTCCGTGAAAGGCAGCCCGATGACAATAAATGATCAAGTCAGATGAAGATGAAATGAGCCTAAAATAATCTCTGGGGAAACGAGCAGTGTGGATTTATAGCAGACCCACATTTCTCTAGGTGAGGCCTGTGCTATTTATCAGTGTTTGGCTCAAATAAACCACCCGGTCCTGAATCTGCTGCTGCTACAGTAGTTCAAAATCTGTATAGCACCGTCCATTTGGAAAGACTCCAAGCTGTTGCACAAATGCAGGCACAGATTTACTTGGCTTCCATGGAATTTGTGCCGTTTACTGCGGTAGGAGACAGATGAGGACATGCTTTACACCATGAAACAGGGCTAATCCCACTGTGTGGGGACGATATCGCTGCTCAGATTACCAAAAATGGGATTGCGATAGCATCGCACCCAGTAGGGTGCTTGCTTTATTTTCGCTTCAGTTTTAAACTAATTCACACAATACCCGAGTTAAACAATAACATCAAGGAGCACGTATGAACAAATCCAAACCCCGTGGAGGAAGTGGCAGCAGCAGGAGGTCGGTATCTGCGCGGACACTGGCGCAGCCCTTCAGATTAACCAGATCCAGAGCAGCAGGGTCCCGTTGCACAAACCACATTTTGTGTTTAGGGTCAGTGGCTGCTCAGATGCTGCTGTTGCTGCCTGCAGCTGCGTTGCCCTTGGCCAACGGCAGTTGCAGGGCGGAATGGAGTTGGTCGGTGTCATCTGCAGCACTGCCCATCGTTTGGCTTCCCAAGGCTGCGGGAGCAAGGAGGCCTTTGTGGAAGGAGGGTGGGAAAGGGCCAGCGAAGCCGGGCGCGTGTTCGGGCTGCGCGCAGGCTGGGGAGGCAGCAAACACGCGCACGGGCCCTGCTGCCCGCGACGGTCCGGCTGGTGCACACGCGTCCATCTCTGCCGTTCCGACCTTAACCTCATGTACATCTTCAACAAAAGGTCGTTGTGCCTTTGTCCTGAGATACTGCTGACCTAAACCACGCAAGGATTCAACCTGAAAATGTCCAAAATTACTGAGAATTTGCTGCTGTTGCTGCTGTTGCTGCTGCTGTTGTTGCTGAAGTCTCTTTAGTGAGTCTCCCAGTTGGAAACTCTGGAGTGAAATTATCAGCAAACAGACTGCACTGGAGATAACGAATGGATGTGCAAGTGTGAACCTTGCCTGTGTAATTGTGGTGTCTAGCCTAAATGACTGTAAACCAGGAATCTGAGGCACAATGGCTCTGCATACATAAATGCGATAAAATTAGTGCAGACAGCTGGCAAATCATTAATTAACAACAGTAACAGCCTCAAACTAGAGCTCTGGGGACGCCCCAGGAAGTCGGGAGTGCCCTGGTCCTGCTTTCAGTTATGCCCGTGACCCGCTTTCTTCCCCATAAATAAGGAGAAAAAACAAGAGACCTGCATGTGGAGCCGCAGTCTCACCCATGCCACCAGCAGCAGCCCTTGGGATCACATGAACGAGCCCCAGAAACGATGGAAAATGTAGGCTGGAGTACAACGAGTAAAATGCTAGGGAAGACAAGGAATCACAAAGACCATTACAAAGACTAATTATAAAAAAAAAACCAAAAAAAATTCCTCCTGTTGTAGCCTAAGTTTTCCATATTAGGTGGTTCATATTGTTTCCTGGATTGTCCCCAGGAGTATCACACAAATAGAAGCGCACATAAATGCTAAGCTAATATGTAAATGAGAAATCATCTGAAGATTTATCTATGAACTCCAGCTTCTTTTAGCAAATTAATTCATTGACGGCAGAAGGGTTACTGTCTCTCTGAGAAACATATGAGGGAAAATGTTGGTTCAGAGCAGATTTATTTCCACAATAGACTTAACAGGTTCAATAATTATTATAGTTCACCGTGCTGTTCCTGACTTTGTGCTGAAGATTGGATTCCCTGTTAACACCAAATATATCTGCAGGGAAAAGACAAGGAGAGCAATTTGAAGTGCGTGTTATTTACTCTTGGGGATGAACTCTACTATAACAGCATCTCCATATTCACAAGAGGGAAATGATAATCTTGAAATTACGAGCTGGCAAAACTCCAGGGAAGGTGCTAGAAAGAACAGTTATGTTATGGCAGGAGGGAGCCCAGTTGGCCTCAAATGCGGTGCCGTTTGCTCCATCCTTGCTGTGGGAAAACCAAATCTAACCCTGTGGTTTGAGCTAGAGCCACTGGGGCTCCCAAGGTGCCCAGGGCAGCCTGGTGTCACTGCCGGCTCTGAAGAGCTGGGAAGCAGGGCACGCGAGCACGGGGATTTGGCTAGGGAGGAGAGACACATGGTTGCCCCAGGGCTCTTCCATGGCAGGAGGACAACGTCTGTGCCCCCCAAATCTCCATGGGGCTGCAGGTTCCTCGTGCCCTTGTGCAGCCCTGGAGGTTTACACTGCTCGCTGCACAGGGAGGGGAGAGTCCCAGATGCACCGGGACCTCCTTTCGGTGGCAAGGAGCCTTGTCTGCCTCAACAGCAGGACGCTGCTGGAGGGCGGCAGCTCTCCCTGGTGTTTCAGGGAACAGGGGTTTGCTGTGCAACTTTATTTCTTGTGAGGTTACAAAATAGGCTTTCTGATGGTGAAAACACGGAATAGTTCTTTTTTTTTTTTTTTTTCTTGGTTTATTGGTGAGAGAAGGTGCTGAGTGTCCAAAATGCCTTGCTCAAAAATGTTCAACACTAGAAAAAAACACGCTATTTAGAGAGTTAAATGTCAAAACTACATACATGGCCCATGGCCAAAGAAATGTGAAGCCATCTCCTGTTTGAGGAGGCAGTAACCTGAGCTAAGGCAGCTTGTGTATCTCCAAGACCCTGTCCATTCCTCTTAGCTCCCTTACCCTATTTCCTTCTTATTCCTTCAGCTGCCCTGTGATTTAGGTGAAGGACTGAAGCAGCACTCAGGAGCTGCATTCCACTCGTGTTCCGGTCCCTAAAAGCCCCTGAGGTCAATTAAAGAATTACCTCTTTGTCCTGCTTCTCCTGCCCTCAGTGGCAATAAGACTCTCCTGGTAGGCGCTGTTTGCTGCAAAGCTGCCCTCGTTTCTGAGAGCGGCTTGGAACGTTAGGCAGGGAAGCAAGGGAGTTAGGAAGAGGAAGCAAGTGGCACCTTTCAAACTGGTCTGAGTTCTTGTGCGAGAACAGAGATTCTGAGTATCTTGACCAATTTATCACATGACACCTTGTTCTTTTTTGTTTTTATGGCCTTGGATTCAACCCAAATGACAGTTGTGTTCGTAAGCACGTGGTGTTGGCAAAACTACACGCACGTACATCCTTAGCACAATGGCAAGGGCTATAGAACAGGTTTCGTTACCTCAGGTATGTGGCACGGGGATTTACAGTGATCAGGATACATAATTCTAATTAATGTAACCATGAGTGAATAACTTGGGGGGAAAAAAAGGCAAAAAAAAAATTCGGGGCAAAAAAAAAAAAAAAAAGTGAAGCACATTTCATAGCCTGCTTCAGGAGAATCTGCATTTACACCACTGAATGTTTAAGAGAAATCATGGGAGAGGAAAACAGTTTTTGCAACTGATCCTCATTCCGAGCTCCCCTCTCTGGTTGCTTTGTGTTTCTAAAAGCCTTTCCAGAGCGGCAGCTCTCCAGCCGTTACAAACACGACCATTACCCTGCCTCACAGGAGCAAGCTCTGACTCGGCCCATCCACAGAGCTGCAGGCTGAGACCAGGTCCCACAGTCCGTCTGTGGCCAGGGTGGGAAGCAGCAACGAGGGCACTGGACAGAACAGATCCAGGAACAACCGCTCTTAACTCTCTTTTGCAATAAATAAAAATTACAGTTATGGCCTCCCAGTTTCCCCCTTTCTCTCTCAGGATGACTATCTATTTAGCATCCTGGAATATTAAAATCTTTCCCAAATGTAAATAGAACAGACATCATCCATAAAATAGTCATGATGCTGAGGAGCTGTACATACGACATAAACTGTAACGCTGAGAAAAGCACATCTTATCAGACTCAGGGCCTGCTTGCTCTCTGGCCTCATGCAAAATTCAATGCCCAATTCCTTTAGGGCATCATCCAGTGTCTGTCAAAGTCATTGAAGGGACTACCATTTTACCCTGATGGCGAACAGACATCCAGGGAAGCAGGAAACATCAGGATTTATGATATTCCAGATAGAAAATAGATATAAACACGGACAATAATAAAAATGCCTTCTATATTCCCGCATTCTGCTTCAGAGAGCCATCAACTCCAGAGCACTCAAAGGGAGAGACAACGAGTAATTTCATAATGAGCAATAATGGAGTAACCTGCATGAGGGAACATACATTTCCTGCGATGTGAATCTAGCCATTGGTTTCCATGCCGATGTATAAGTGCTTATATCACTTGTACATGCTTGTATTACCAGTTCTTTGTGCCATAAAGCTACCTAATCCTTTTAAAAGTCCTAAGTCATTTGGCTCTATAATATCTTGTGCCAGTGATACCCAGACATATTAGTGTTCTGTATCTCAGATGTAATTTAGGAAGCTAAACTAGAAACAAGATTTAAGGCACAGTAAAATTAAACTGACAGCAGTTGTTCAGAAATGGGCACGGGGAGGTGTTAGGGGGTGCCTGGTCCTGTATCGTTATCCACCCAAACTCCCTTGGCAGTTAAAGAAAATTAACCCTCCCAAACCTTAGTAACATATAAACCTGTCAATATCGCCAGGTTCCCAGCTAACGAAAAATGGCCCTTCCCGGCTTGAAATCTATGAACTTGCTCCCATTTTAGCCAGGTAAAAGAATCAAGACAAGGCAGCGTCTTTACCCCCATTAGGTGCCCAGAGGGAACCCGTAAATATCCTCATCGCTGCTGCAGCTAATGAATCGTTTGCCTATTTGCGAGAGCCTCTAAACGCACCGAGTAACAAGAAGCAGGCGCCGTCTGGAAAAATAGACAATTAAGCTAGAAACGAGCCTCGAGGTGTGAGCTTGCTGCGCCTATCCGGCTCCCTTTTATCTCCCCTTTCGGTGCTTTGTTTCCAGCCGTTTCTGCCGGCGAGAACTCACAGCTCTTGCTAAAACACGTAAGGGAATGAAGCAGCGCAGGGTGTTTCTATGAATGCATCGAACAAAACAGCAAACAAGCGAGCTGCCTTCCGCCGACGTTGGGGTAAAACACACACACACTTCCAAGTTAAAACTGACCCCCTGGAAGGCACACGGTCAGTCAGAGAGAGAGGCGCTCGCCTCGCTGCCCAGGCTGCCGGGTGCCTAGTGCCTGATCTCGCGTCTAAAACACGCGTTGCCCACAGCCTTGGTGAACAGAGAGCGGCATATTGCGAACTATCCCGTCCCACAAAGCGCGACGCGCTGCAGCGTGGCACGGGGGAAAACATTCGCGGTCAGCACGACGATTCACACGTTTTGCACGTTTGGCTGTTTGTCCAGATCTGCATTAAATTCCTTTTCTCTCCCTCCCTCCCTCTCTCTCTCTCTCTTTTTTTTTTTTTTCCTCATATCCCGATTAAATTCCTAAGAGACGGTTATGCCCCTAGGTTGTGTTCAATTATTTCTCTGTAGTTTTCTTGGCCGGAGATAGTTGCATGACGAATTGTAATAAGATCACTCCAGAGAAATTGTAACAAGCAAAGCAAATAAATGGTAAGCGAGAAAACGGGAGGAAAATGGGGAGAAAAGAAAAGAAAAGAA
>JAVCKT010022123.1:0-16122 GCA_032273925.1 Rhynchotus rufescens
GGTTTGGAAGATCTCCAGAGAAGGAGACTCCACAGCCTCCCTGGGCAGCCTGTGCCAGGGCTCTGGCACCTTCACAGTGAAGAAGTTCTTCCTCACATGGAGATGGAACTTCCTGTGTTTCAGTTTGTAATCATTACCTCTTGTCCTTTTGCTGGCCGTCACTAAGAAGAGTTTGACTCCATCCTCGTTATATTCTCCTCTCAGGTGTTTGGATATATTGATCAGGTCTCCTCTCAGTCTTCTCTTCTTCAGGCTAAACAGGCCCAGCTCACGTAGTCTTTCCTCATACAATACATGCACCAGTTCCTCGATCACCTTCACAACTCTGCACTGGACCCTCTCTAGGAGCTCCACGTCCCTCTTGTACTGGGGAATCCGGAACTGCACACCAAATTCCAGGTGTGGCCTCACCAAAGCTGAGTAGACGGGCAGGATCATCTGCCTTGAACTGCTGGCAATGGGATCTTAATGCATGGGACTTCTTGGCCACAAGGTGTGGTGAAGATGGAAGTTAAAAATACTAATATTTGATTTTAGTGTTGAAAATTGTGCGCCATTATACCAGATGCTGGTCATATACTTGCAGTCATACGTGGCATCGAGAGTTTATAATCTAAATTCTGATTTATAAAAGAGCTTATTGTGTTTACTGTTATTGTGTTACTATGTTACTTTATTCTTCTCATAGTGCTCTTGAATTCAGAGTAATTATTAAACATTATGTTTGAAATATTGTTATGTGTATATGATTATTTCAGACTGTCCCTAAGTTAGCTAAAATATATAAATGGTTAAGAAGAGTTATATGTCATCCCTATTCTGTCTCTAGGAAATAAATATAGATTCCAGGTCTTTAGAAAACACATATGTTTATTGAGTTTGCAAGGTGCTTGAAGTCAACAGGATGTAAGTATGTGCTTGAAGATAGACATGCACATAAGGCTGCATGAATGTGGAATTGTTCACATATTTGAATGTATTTCTGAATTGAGACAAAAGTGATTTATCCAAAGACACCAAGCAAGTTGGATTGAGATAAGGATATATCTTCTGAATCTCAAGCATGGCCCTATGCAGAAGATAATCCTTTCTCAATTAAAAAATCTTAATAAATCACAAGTGAATTATTTATTTTGCCTTAAGTGAATGCCAGCAAAACCATCACACTACAGCATATACAGCCTTTCCGTTGTATGGCATAGCTGAAACTAAAAAGCAAAGATATGGAGAAATGTCTGACACCTTTTTTTTTTTTTTTTAAATTGTATCAATTGTTGTTTTTGCATCCCACCATCTGCACAGTGCATTAGCATCGCTATTTGAACTGTCAGAGCTGTGGAAGGAGAGCAGGTTAGTATTTCTGTATAGTACCTGATATGCTGCAATTGATTTTCTATAGAGAATTGCCCTTTAAATTTTGATCATATTTAATGCACTTTTTCAACTTTAAAAGCACTCTGGCAGTATAAAGTGTTTTTGAATTTCCCAAAGTTTGACAAGATAGTGAATAATAAGAGTGACTGAGGATTAAATATTGCCTAGTTATCATGAGTTATTCCTTAGTCTAGGGGTCAATGTGGTTTACTCATTTTTCTAAAGGCTACTGCTAGAAGCTGCTGAAAAGTTTGGGAGTTTT
Source organism: Rhynchotus rufescens (assembly GCA_032273925.1). Lineage (NCBI taxonomy): Eukaryota > Metazoa > Chordata > Aves > Tinamiformes > Tinamidae > Rhynchotus > Rhynchotus rufescens. Next base: position 1,637 of record JAVCKT010022123.1, read on the forward strand.
TATGTAGTCCAAAACAGTAATTGATTGATGAACATGTTGTAGGTGAAAACTCAGAGTTTCTTTTACAGTTTAATGACTTCCTATGAAGATCTATCACTCTGAATTCAAGATTTCAAATACACATCAAAGCTACATGCTTTCATGCAAATCTGAGAGTCTGCAGTATAGCCAAAAGAGCAGAGGATGGAAAAACTCCAAGGCTGATTTTCCCCAGATTACATAAATCTATAGGTTTACGTTTGCCAGTCTTTCTAATCCCACTGCCATGTAATTCTTTCCTTTTTACAATGAAATAAATATTTTATGGAACAAGTACTTCACGATCTATGAGATCATTCTGATTATTTTTACAAATAGATCAATTACTCAAATGTAAATAGGTCCAAACTCCTCCTCTTCTCCCATGTCTGATCATTTGCCTGCTGTATATTAAGGAACTTAACTACCACTTGCAATATATGGTTCCTCCTTTTTTTCCTGGAGCTTTTCCTTCTGAGCAGTGAACAGCTAGATAAAAGGAGAAGCTGCTTTTGTTTCTTTTATTTATTTTTAATAGGCTTAGTGTTATTAGTGAAGACAAGTCAAGGAAGGCTTGTACTGGAAGTAGAAAATGATAAGAGTTGTGGTGATCTTAAGGCGTAAAACAGTTAGTTAGTCATGGAAATCTCTACGTCTTTCACAGATGAGTACAACCTTTACCTTGCAAAACCTCTCTGCATTCAGGGACTCCAGCTGCTCTTCATGGTCTGTAGGGAACACTTCAACTCAAGTGGGCAGAGTGGAATACCTGTGATACCGCCACATCATATAGCTGACAGTAGGGCCATATTGACAGGACAGCTGCTGGAATCCTGCTCCTTAGCTGTAGGAGGAAAGAGAGACAGTGTGGTTGAAGTTCCTGGTCCCCGCAGGCAGCTATGAGTCCAACCTGACTAGTGTAGCACCACCAGGAAGCACCATCACCTTCCTCCCAGGAGCACACTGAAAGCTTGTGCTCTGGGATTTGGTCTCACATCTCCTTCAGATACTTTTCACTCCATTTCATAACTAGCCATACCTATCAGCCAAAGCAGAAGATAAATTGGGGAGGTCTATTTGTCTGCTTTTTGCCATCCTTGAGCTCATAGTTTTGAAACACTGGACATGGGTCAGACCAGAATGGTGATAGTGTTGTAGTCCCAGAATGCACTGTAGTGTTTATATGCAGAATTAGGAGTTTTTATGCAGAATTAGGAGTGTGTAGACATTTAACTCTGCCATGAATGAACTGTATTGAAGTTCAAAGTATTAAACTCAGAAAAGTATGATGTTATACTAGAGAAAAAACAATTGCAAAATTTTCATAAATTTTCAGCAGATGCTCCTCTCTACTGTCATCTTCCCTAACTCTTCTGCCTAATGCAAGATACCTGGGCATCTTAGTCAAATGAAAAGAAATTCTGAATGGCTATTCAGAAGGGATATTGAATCATTATCTTGCGTTTGATCAATAGCTAACAAGAAATTATTTCCTATTTCTCAATCGTAGCATCTTTCACGAAGTACAAGCATATGCCCCCGAGGAAATATAATGTATAAATGTTTGACATGTGTAAATATTTAAAAAGAGCTACAATATTCAACAGTAGGGATGAAAACATACCTGAAAACTCCTGAGAACAGCAAGCACCTAATGAATGTAGCTGGTGATTCTGATATTCTGCTGCAAAGTCATCCCATTGTTAGCTAAAGATTAGATAGCCGAGTCTGGGTTGTGTTTATTTTGCTATGTTGAAAAAGATATCTCAGTTGATTAAAATATTTTTTTTTTATAGATTAAAGACATTTTTGTCATTTTTAATGACTTACTACTAGTACTTTATAAAAAGTATTTGAGATTATGTTGACATATGCTTTAAAACGAGAAAAGCTTAAGTGGTATTTAATGGATAACTTATTACAAAGAAGGAATTCTCTAGACCTGTTTTACCTTTAATTCACATTGTCTGGATGGAGCACTTTTTCACACGATAAAGCACTATGTGTACAGACAGAAAGAGGTGATTCGTGTGGCCAGAAAGCAAATCAAAGTCACGTTACAGGAGAGGACTCCAGTGCTATTGCACTTTCAAGAGAGCTCAGAAATGCCAAACTGTGTCATGATGTTAAATATCACATTCCAGGGAAACCACTGTAGATCTCTAAGGAGTCTGGTAGAGCAACAAGGACCATGGACTTCAGGAATATCACTGCTGTCTTCATGTCCTCACAGCTGTCTTCATGTAATGGTTAGAAGGTCAAAGACTTATAATCTCATTGAGGTCCCCTATCCAACTCCAAGAGTTTACAGTCTGAACAGACAGGAAAGAGAGAGAGTGTCAGCCTGATCCCTCCTGTCAGAGTTGCTTTGGCGTGTTAAAAAATACAGTCAATAGAAATAACCTCAGGAATAAAGTCTAGAATCCAGGTCTTTCTCAATAAAGGTTAGAATTCCTTTTATTTTTCATCTGTCTACATGATAGTTCCAAAATATTCCATATCTTGCAGTTTGGGCACTATTCTGTGAAGAGATATTTGTAACCCCCTGTCTTGTCAGGCAAAGGGGGAGCCAAAATTGACTCCTTAACCCTCCTATTTTGCTACAGAAATTCTACAGAAGTGATTGTGTTGGTACTTTCCATAGCGTTAGAGCTGAAACTGATGGTGAGTCTTCATTTTCCACTTCTTTTCTGCATTAGTACGGTGCGTATTGGTAGCTGGAATGCATCAGATATGAATGTCTCCTGCTATGAGGACATTTAGTAATCTATTCTGTCATTCTATGAATATCTATTACACTCTTATACTGAACTCCTCTTTAGTAGCAGTCCTTGGAGCAGATAGATCCTCACTTTCAATGCAGCAAAGCTGAATGGTTAATGCAATGCAAAAGTTGGCAGAGATCACGCTTCCATTTCTTCTGTCTGGGTAAAATGGACTTTGCATGCAGTAGGCATGTTTTATATGCTGTGCTAGGTCTCCAGAGCTCAGACAAGGACTAACTGCTTAAATTTCTAAATTGAGTCATTGTCACTCAAGAACAGGGGCCACACTGCAAGTAGCCAAGTACTCTGCAGCCTGAAAACAGCCCCCAAATACATTTAGGGTGTGTGGGGAAGGTGTTATGATGTGTTATTTCCTTGCACTTAGACAGCTAAACTCAGGTTCAGTTTAATTTTAGGTAGCAGAATTACCTTGCAGGATCTCAAAGCAAATGCTGTACATAAGATTACACAGGAAAACCACAGTGGAGTGGGAAATGTCCTACTGTTTGGAATGCCACGAATGCTTAAATATCCAACTCAAAATATTTTTCTCATGTTTTCTATCCCCAAAATAAAAAGATCCAGTTTCCCAGATCTAGTTTAGATGAGACCTAGCTAGGAGGAATCTCAGCCTGCCATTTGAGATTTGAGCCTCGCAGCTGAATGTGGTATACTGCAATGCAGTAACTTTAAGCCAAAGCTTTTTCATGGAACAAAGCCCGATTAAACTTAAAAGCAAACAAACAAACAAACAAACAAAGAGAATCCAATAAAATCCTCAGCTTTTAGTACACATAGAGCATCCCTCTATTCTAAAATAGAGAAAGCAGTAGAGCTACTCTTTTACTCTTGTGTTTATGTGTATTGTCACTAGTGTTTAGGGGTTACTTCAAAGTTAAAGGTGTAATAGAAGTATCACAGAATCACACAATGGTTGAGATTGGAAGGGATCTCAAAATCACTTAGACCAACACTCCTGCTCAAGCAGGGTCACCCAGAGCAATCTTCAGCAGAATCACAAAATGGAAAGTGTATGTAAAGAGCTTTTCATGATTTTTTTCCTCCTGGACAAGCAAAGCTGCAGGATGCTTTTTTGTGACTCTGGGATATTGGCAAAATAAATAACCTACAGGAAAAAATGGTCCACAAGTCAGTGCACCTGCAGCAGAGAGGAGAACCAAAGTGTTACGCATTTCTGAGATTGCACCTTGTCTCCTATCCACACCTGACCTAATAACAAAGCACCACAATGTGTGATTCCCACTGTCCATTTCCATACACATTCCCCACATTGCCCAGGGAGGCTATGTGGATTTTTAGGGTCTGAAACCCCTGTGCAGTCAATCATGAGAGATTGTCTGATGTGTCCACGGACAAACCTTCCTGGTAGCTCACACAAATACATGGACACTGTTATCAAGTGAGGCCTCTTTTCCTTTAAAAACCAACCTCTGGCCCCATCAATTTGTATTATTTCATTACTCACCACAAAGAAGGCTTCTGGCAAGGTGCTTCAACAATCGCTAGATAGTGGTTGGGAAACATAAGTAATCGTTTAAAGACTTACGGGACTTTAATCACCACAGCCCTGCATGCCATTTAGGCAGGGTTTTTATGTTGCTTGGTAGGGGAGCGTGCATAATGGGGCCTTTCTGGGAGCATTGCTCACAACAGATTACTCAGCATATAGCAAGGGATATAGTCAGTATTAAGGTGTCTGAGCCAAAAGAACTGGGCAGGAATGGGCAAGCTGTACTGATTCATGGAGATAAACTCTATAAAGATAGCTTTGTTTGCAGGCACCTTGCAGGCATTGCTCTTATGTCACGACTTCTTTGCTTGCATGGGAGCAAAAGCCCAAAGAAACAGGCTGCTGAAAATTACCCAGTGCAGAGATCAGCCACACACAGCCCTGAAGGGCTGCAGGATTTAACAAAAGTGGGAAGGCAAGGCAGGAGGTGCATCATGTTCCCATGTGTTAGCAGAAGTCAGATAGATGCTATGCCACACTGCCAGTCTCTATAAAAATAAGTAAATGCTATTCTTTCTGCTTGATGGATAAAGAAACTCAAGCAGAGAAGGCTGATTCTCTTAGGTCTTATATATACACAAAGATTAGCACTGGTTAAGCAAAACAGATTGTAAATTAGTTTCGTCAAACTAGATAGAAAAAACTAATAAAGACTGAAATATCTGTTTAAACCATGGGTTAAAATTTCTTCAATCAAATGGGTTTGAATGCAAGCAATTAAACTACATTTAAAAAAAAAAACAAACATCATCTCATGGATTGGGCAGAACACTGTGTCAAAATGAGATGAAGTGCTCATACATGTAGATCTAAATGGTCCTCTTCAAAGGCCTAACTTAACAGCGTAGCAGCCCTTGAGTCTTCTTTCAACAGAGAAAATGTCCCTAGCAGTGCCTTTCAGTGCCTCAATAATTTGATATTGCAATGCAGTTACTTTTTAAAGATGTTCCTGGTTCTAAGCCACAGACAAACTTTTGACTTTTCTACCTTTTGGGTTTTTTTTTTCCCCTGAGAGGTTGATTTCTTCCATGCTTACAAAACATCAGCCTCTTTTCCTGCCCTTCGGTTAATTGGTTGTTCTTCACAAGTCCATAGGAAAGTCCAAATATACCTGTTGGCTTTCTCTGGAGAATTTCCTGAGTAGAGTTTGCTGTTAACACATATTTGAGGACAAAGAAAGGAGATTTTTAAAAGTATAAATTGGAGAAAGGTGGCTAACTGCACTGAGCAGTGGGAGGAAGGCACATTACTGCCCTTCATGCTTTTGAAAATCACGCTCAGTTTTTATCAGATTAAGGTTTTAACAGAAATAGTTTGACTCTTCCCACAGTGTGTCCATTCAGATCACCTGGAAGGATGCAATATCTTGTTTTGCACTTGAGTTATCCTCAAAAAATGTCCATGGTTAAAAAAATACTCCTAGAGTCTGTGTTTAAATCTACATCCAACACTGTGCAAATATTTGCATGCTGTAACTTAACTCAGCATAAATCAGGGTTCTTGTCAATGAATTGTTTGATTAATCAGTGGCTTAATTTGTGCATCAGAGTGCGAGAGAGAAAAACAACCCCAAAGAGCTGTGTGATTGATCTTTTTTCCTTCAGAACAGCCCAAAGTATTATACAAATAACTAACTTGTATTCTGTTTAACTTCCGAAAAAGATAAAAGATAGGCCAGGAGTTTGCCTTTCTACAATCCTCAGTTGAACATTGACATAATTGGGGCTGTGAAAATCCCGGTTTGGATGTTGGGAACTAGGCCACTGATTTTACCCAGGTTGGGAGAGATTGGACAATTTGACGCCAAGAGTCTACAAAATTATGTAAGTTTTCAACAATAATTTTGAAATGCTCTTCAACTTTTGAATTCATTGGCAGAGTAAGCTTTGTTATACAAATAGGATGAGCATTTAGAAAATAAGCATCAAAAGAACGACCAAACTAGTTCAGATTAAAGGTGTACCCCATCCACAATGATGTCCCCATGGTCGGTAGCAGATGTTTTAGGTAGAAGACAAAGAGATAGTGCATCATGCACTAACTGGTAAATGAAGATTTTACCATTACTAACTGGTAAATGAAGATTTATCTCTGTTGAGAAATCCAGGCCCCTGAGCCCCAGCTTCCACTGTATTAAGTCACTCACCATGGATTGCCTTTGTCCCACCCCTGTCCCATGCTGCTAATGCTATCCTCTACTTCCTTTCAGCACTACCTAAGGGTGTTTATGTCATTTCAACTCGGACCATGGTGCCTGTACTTGCCAAACAGCATGTGAGGGTCTGACTGGGGAGGTGGAAAGTGGTCACAAAACATAGATGCTCTTCAAGTGTGATACAGTTCAAGTAAGCAGGATTACTAGTTTCATGTTTGAGATGGTTTTACTCTCTACAGCAAACAGGGGTACATATCCACTCTCTGTTCTTACCACTATAAGCATTCAACGTGGTAGATAAAATAACAGATTATAGTTATTAAAGATACCTATAACCTCTTGTACTGCAGTCAGCTCTACTTGATGTTGTAGGTCTGTGCAAAAGCAAACTTGCTGTACCTGATCCCCCAGTCACATCAGAAATATGTAAAATAGCAGGACATCCATCACCATCTGCGCAATGGGAATTTGAATGTATTTTTCTTTTCCTGTTAAATTTAGTGAACTGAAAGATATTGCAAACTTGTCAGGCAATTGGAATATGAGAAATAGAGGATGGGCTTCTATGGGTATGTATTGCAGAGGATGGAGTTGTGTTAGAAGTGTTGAAGGGGCTAGACAGATGCTGTGCCTGCCTTTCCCCCCAATGTCATATGTGATCACGAGGGTAATGCACCGTATCTGTGTCATGGCAAGTGATGGGCACAGGAGAGCAGCTACATAGTCCTCCTCTCGGGAACACATCCAGGAGGGTTTACCTGGTCTTTTGAGGCTGCCAATACAGGCTGTGGAGGGAGACACTTTGTGATAACCACTCAGGACTCAGACCCTACAGTTGATATTTTTGTCATCTCTTTGATCTCACCATGTGCTCAAGTACTGAGAGGAGTCAAGTGCTTTCAGGAAGAACTAGCATATATCACACTTAAATGGAATTCAGAAGCATCCTTAGCAGTTCAGCAGATTTTGTCATTTTTAGATCCTTCCTCTCTGATGCCTCCTTTTTTTTTTTCCGATTTTTCTACAACTATTTTCTGTGGAGCAGCTCTTCCTTTTTAGAGAGTTTCATATTAGGCCAAACCCCAGAGAGCCACAGTGTGAAAGAGGCATATATAAGAGGCTATGTGGCAGGTTGACAGGAAAGGTTTTTAGCTGCTTAAAAAGCCCTTCAGAACTGAGATGCTGATTGTCCTTTCCCAGACAGTCTTCAGGTTTAAAATAGTGGCTACACAGCAGGGGAGACCGTTTAGACAAACAGGACTAGCTCTGGTAAAAACATCTATGCATTGAAATTGTGGCAGGTAAGAAGAAAAAGATGGCAAAATGTGAGTTGCTTGGCAGATGTGAAAAAATAGATGTGGACTTTTTGTTGCTAGAGATTTACAGTGACCAGTATGCAAAGCAACACTGTCACAGAGGTCTATGTGATGCAATTAGGATAACACAAGTTTTAATGTCTGAGAAGCACTTAAATGGCAAACCAGTCAAAAATGAGGCAAGTGTCTCATCTACATAAGCACTCCTGGAGGTCTTTGGAAATATCTAGAATGGGAAATATCTAATGGGAGATGGCTATCCAGATCTCTAAGCCAGTTGTGAAAATTTCAACCCAACATCACACTGAACTCGCTACATAGGGAACATGAATATCCTGGCTGTAGAATGTGAGAAATCCTTTGAGGACCAGGAACTTTTGTGTAGTCTTGGAGAAGTATTAAAAAAAAAAGGAATAGGCAGATCTTCGGATAATGTAGAAAATTTAGATAAAAATGCACATGCAGGTAGCAAGGTTTGTACCAAAGCACAGACAGCAGATACTTTCCAGGTGTTGCTCTTGACAACAGTGATGGTCCCAAAGGAAAAGGCAATGTTCCTAGACATACGAGAGGGCTGTTTCCTTACAAGATTTGTTTAGCAATCAACAAGAACAGACACTGTTTTCACTGTGTCCTAGGAAGTGAGCCAAGTATAATAAATAAGTAAGGAGTTGGTAAACATCCAGGGTCTCCTGTTCACAGTATCCTCAGAAAAACTCCTGAGGATATGTGCAAAAGTCAGCAGCACAGATATATTGGCAATGTGGGAACAAAGAATAAGGTAAAGAAAGTTGACTGATATTGCCAGGAGAAACATCTTGTAAAAGTGGAAGACATAAAAGAGAAAGTTAGAAATGATTTCATTTCAACAAATAAAAGAGATGTTACTTTTTACATGCAACATAAGGAGCAAATTCTAAACAAATTTGTGAAGAAAAATATTGACTTTGTGCATGCAAGTTTTGGCTTGTTTACAAGAATTAGGTAAATATGGCTACACATTCAGAAATCAAATAGAGACTTGGTAAAAATGTGCATTTTTCCTTTTTCATACAACTAGTAACAGGGTGAGCAGTTGGATTTACACTAGTCAGTGTATAAAACAGAGTAACCCTTTACTCCTATTGTGAGAAAGTAATTACTTTTTTTTTTCACTAGCTAAAACAATCTGATATTGTCATTATCCTGATCTACCTGACGTGCTTTTCTCAGTCCTCTGAAACCCTTGCGGTCTTTTCCATGATCTTGACTCCAGGATAATTGTACAGTGGAAAGGTTACCCTTTTCCAAATTCAAATCTCTTCCTTCCTTTCTATTTGATACTCCTTGACTCTTGATCGGGATGAGGTAGGTAGGATACATTAGTTCACCTCTTCCAGACTGCTATTGAACAGCTTTGTCCTGTTTCTTCTAACTTGTTTCTCTTCTAAACTCATTTCTCATCATGTACATGTCAAACATACACATTCCATCTTTCTGCTCATCTTGTTTGTCTTTCTTTTAACTGCCTTGTTTCTACTGTGAATAGTTTGTGACACAAAGAGATTTATCTCATTTAACTTTAAATATGTAAAAGCTATATTTAATCTAGTCTGATTCAGTCATGGTAGATTTCCTGAGTAGTCTATGGGAAAAAACAAGCAACTTAGGAGGGCAATTTTTCAGGTATATTGACGGCTTTTGTCTTTGGACAAGGTATGTAGAATATCTACCACTGGCCAATGTCTTGAGATTCTTCACACTATGTGTAACTGCATGTGGTGTGCTGCATATGCTGTAGAGGTCTATGGGTGAACTGGATGGAACATCTCCTTCTGAAGGAGTCACCAGGGTTCTCTTTATGGTCAGTAGAGATCTGCGAGTGGGTTTTTGATGCCACATCTCCTGTATCAGACCACATGAGCTATGCCCAGACTTCTAGAACACAGACATCTGTTTAGGGTCACTTCCAACACATTGATCCTTATGAGGTTATCAGATATAACTGTAATGGTTTACTTGTAAGAAATCATGGCATGAGAACTATGGCTACCTGTCAGAATGGAGCTATCTGAACTCCAGTGGAGCTAACTAGAATAAAAAGAATTCATCATTTAAGGAAAACATGAAAACTTGAAAATGTCTTGATTTTCTGCTACTTTTTTTTTAATTTGGAGGGAGTGTTCATCTTTTTTGAATCGGATTTAAAAAAAAAAAAAAGCATAGAGGCAAAAAGATTCAAGAGAATGAGCTTTCAGAATGTGTTTTAAAAAGAGCAACCCAAGTCTGTTTTCTTGCATTGTATTCTTATACTATTCTTTATTTATTCCTTCTTGATCTTATTACTTTTTTTGACCATCTTCATGTATTAGAAAGAAATATTTATGCTCAGGATTTCGGCAAGCCAACCAGACCTTTTTCTTGAATGACTACAATTTAGTCAGAATCCTGCCATTTATGTGACTATATTTGCCACTCGGTAGCCCACTAAACAGCCATAGGTAGCCTGAGGCATATGCATTTGGCACATTGAGAGGAAAAAGAAAAGCAGCATTTTACCATATTTAATTGGAGGCAAGCTATTCTTTGTAGAAGCATGCATTGCACAGAGAATGGGGAATACCATGAGTACCAGTAATACCTTGCATAACAGTAAAAAGTTAAAAGGAAACTTGTTTTTAAGGGCTGCCACAGTCATAGGCTGTGCATCACATGAGCAATCCCCTCAGCCATCTGAAAATAAACCGCGTTTAATTGACTGGATAAGCAGATCATATACGTTAAAGATAGGAATGCCCCCTTCAACTGTTAACTTTGAACTATATCTTGCACGCCCTTTGGCAATGCATTTACACAGAAACGTGTACATCCCTTGGCTATAACAGTATTTTTGGCTGCAACAGTAACATGTACACCCTTTGGCAAAGCTCTTGCACAGAGGAGGAGAACACTTTTTTTGAAAACTGGTGATTTTCCTGGTTAAGGCCTGGCTATACAACACACTTTACTATCTCAGGTGTATCTTTGGAACTTTTTTTGTATCTCTGCACTACTTTGCACTCTGCACAACATCATCGAAGAATGAAGGGGCAGTTCATGTTTCTTCTGGTTTGCAAACCACACTTGGTTTTCAGCTATGGCAGTGATGACCCATAACAGCTCCTGTGAATTCCTAGGAGTTACTATGTGCTTCCACATTTGCAAGTAAGACCATAATTTGACTACCTTTGTGCACAGTCCCAAATTTTACTCTGCAAAATCTGTTTAATTTACTAATCTACAGAAGGTATTTGACTCTTTCCACTTTGCTATTCTTATACTTAGGCAAATTAAAATGATATTAGGAAGACCTCTACGTAGCTAGTAGTATGACACTCAAGTAAACTTGTTGGACCCGCAGAAACATCTGTGTGTGCTGTCACAAGCATAAATAACTTGCTACACACTCATTGGAAGAAGAGCTGCTAAACTTGTGTCAAGCTAGTCTAAATTCTGTTGGAATTTTTCATGTGTCTATATAGGTACATTGGTGAAAACAATCTTTCATTAAAAAATGTGTACATTGTAGCAATGAGCCAGCCAATGCAAGGAGCCAAAGGGCATTCTCTCAACTTGGCTCCGTGTTCATGAATGAAGATGAGCCAAGGAGGAGCAAAGGACATTGCAAGCAATCTGGCAGAGGTTCCTGGCAGGCAGTGATCACTTCAGGTATTTTTCTTTCAAGGTGTGTACGGGCACATCCAATGACTCACCTGTATTTATGTAGAGAAAGCCAAGACAGACCCATACCTTGGCCCTGAACTGTACCAAGAGCCATATTTATAGCCTGTCTTTGTTCCAGTAAATAGAAAACAAGGAGAATTGCCTCTTAAATTCTCAGCTTGTAAAAGCAACGATTTTTCAGCTGACTGAAAGTCTATAATATTGGACTCGACTGATGTAGAGCAACTAAGCCACTCTGGGGTGGATAGAGAGCTGACAGTTGAAAGAATGAGGAACCTGTTATCCAGCTATTGGCAAAACATTCTTGCTCTATAAAACCTGCAGTGTCCTCAGTCTTCTTCTGTGGTCACTGCTTTCATCTGCCAGGAATGTGTTTTTCTGTCATTGGCTTTTCATACTGAATCACAATGAACCCCAATTTTTTGTCATCAGCCACAAACTTGCATATGCAGCAATGGCCTTCCAATAAATTCCAATAAAAACTCTCTTCTGTCTTCTAAATCATATGCCATGCCCACTGAAGAAATTTCAATATATTACATAAATACTTCATTTCTCATACCCAGTTTCCCATTAGGATTTCCCCATCTGTCATTCCCTCTTTCAGACCATGACCCATAGACCATCAGCTGACCTTGTAGAATAGCTTACCCTGATCATATTCACCATACCACCTGCAATAATAATTTGTTCGTTGAGAGAAATGGTGAGCCAGTATTGCTTTTTTTTTGCTTCAGTCACATCTGGCTGCAAATCAGAGTGACAAGTTCAAAAAAAAAAAGAAAAAAAAGCCTAGGCAGAGATAGAGATTTGCTCTAAGTCTTGCTGAGTGTGTTTTTAAGTTTTTTAAGGTTTAAGTTTTAAGGAGATACTAAGATAATAGTTAGGCTAATCTTTAAGTCCCAAAGTTAGAATATCTTTGTATTCTCATAGGGACATAAGGACACTCTCCAATTCCATATGTTGCCCTTAAATAGTTGTATCTGAATGACTCACAAAATCTAAATCTACAATAGTTTCTCAGTCAGATGGGAAAAAAAAAAGTAAAATCAAAGAGATTCAGGAATTAGAACAAGATTACTAAAAATTAAAACCAAATTCTCACTGAAATAGCTGACAAGAAGAAGAAAAATCTGTCAGTTATCTGATTGCTGCTGTGTTCTGGAACACTGTTATTCATGAAATGTGAATGAATTGGGTGTTTTTAACTTATAAAAACAAATATTACATGATCATGCAATTAGTGTGTCCATCAGTGTGTCCATCTAGGCTCTGAGTCCACTGTCCATTCCTTGTCATGAATCACCAGGCTGGACAGAAGCAACAAAGCAATAGGCATTTTAGATCAGTAGATCATGTATTGGACAAAGGTGTATTAAGCTCAGAAACACAACTACTAGAAGATCAAATGTTACTTCTCACATTCTTTCACATTGTAGCATTATCTTGAACAAGAATTCCATACGACTTGCAAGCTCCATGCAATAGTCAGCACATACCTACCCTTACAGAACACCATAAACAATGTACAAAAAAACAGAGACCTAGAAACATCTTAGGCCACAGACTCAGCTGAGAAAGAGTGCGAGAATTTGAATGATGATAAAGATGTTCTGCGTACTTTCCTAGGTGCATCCTCTATGGCTTGAAGAGTAACGTGAGATAAAGCGTAGAGACGCTTACTTTAAAATGAAACAAATTAGTTTATATTAGTTTATAAACTTTGCCTTTTAGTCAGTATTATCAGGCTGAATAAGATTTTTAAAAAACAAAAAGATATTGAAAAGAAGATAAAATAGAGTATCTAAAGATAGAGTAAGAGAGTTGAAACACATGTAGTTGGCTACATGTACATTGGCATATGTCAGAATTTTTTATTTCTATTTTATTTTAAATGCACCTTTCCTAAAGAAAAAGAAATCCTTTCATTTTCATGAAAATGTTATTATTCAAAATCTTTAGTCTATTCTGCATCACTTCAACTCTACTTTTGGCCATAAAACTTGACTTCTGAAAAATTCATTTTCTAAAGGAAAAGTGAAGACTTTTAACACTATTAGTGAAAAATGTATTGATTTATCATCATATGATAAATGCAAATCTCCATGATACTATTATATAGCCAGTCCCACAGGGCACTTTCCATAGTTTCCGTAGTCCTAGTTCCAATGAAACAGGAACTTTAAGTTATCTATATGCACTCTATTCTAAGTTAGAATGGACCGTAGGCTTCCACTCCTCATGTTTTCTACATAGCTTTTCATCTAGTTGAAAACTTCACTTATGATTCCAAAGCAATTTTGGTACAAATTTTTAATAAATATTAAAAAAAAGTCTCCATATCAAGGGTTTAAAATGCATCTAAGAACATTCATATGAATGTCTCTTCACCATCTCTGTCTTTAGAATTGTATACATCAGAACACCAGATTGAACCAATTTTTATTAGCTCACAAAACTTTGCTGCGAACTAACTCTACTGTGAATCGATTGGCATATGTATTGCAAAAACTTCTTTAAAACGTATACATTTTCTAATTGTTTTACAAAATCTGACTCTCTGACAATGGGACTTGAAAATTATATCTGATCTAAAGATGACCTGAGAAGTCTTTTCATATAAGAGGGTGTGTAAACTTCATACCTTACTTGAACTTTACAGGGATTTGTGTATTCTTTGTTTACTTGGATAAACTTACCGTAGACACCACACAATATCCTCAGCAGCAATGAATATCTGTACAAACAATGTATCTGAGAATAGCACTGTATTTTGAGGGCAGAGACTAAAAAAGAAAAGCTCCCAAGATAGCTCTAGGATAACATTCCTTTATATCTTCCAATACAAGAGTTGTCTTTGTACAACTCTCTTATTTTTGTCTCTATTGAAGCAAGTGTCAGACAGGTCAATATTTTTTTCTTAAACCTTACTATCTAGAGATAACTCTACATCCAAAATCAATAATTACTGTGAATAGAAACCTGTCGTAGCATCTAAG
>JAVCKT010022123.1:16731-26932 GCA_032273925.1 Rhynchotus rufescens
AAAAATTCAGACACAGGTTTTGAAAGAGACAGTCAAGAAATACCAGTTCTTTCTATGAATGAAAATGGTCTAGATATGGTATTATTCTTTCAGGGCTCATTAAAAGAGCAGATATATTTGATTATCATTCTTGAAATATATGTTAGACCTAAAAAGAATCCTGAATATCCAGAAATACTGGAGGAAAGAAATTGCCTCTGAGCTTACTAGCGTTCCGCAGGTGTCATTTCAGTTCAATGCAATATAGAGTAGTTCTTTTTCCACACATTACCATACATATTCAAATAGATGCTATTGCTGCTATAAATCTAACTTAATCATCAAATCAAAGTTTCTTTTGCATATACAAGTGATCTTGAAAACTGCCTGAAAGTTTGCCAGATCTTGTACAAAATATGTAATCTTCAGAAAGGTTATTACCAGAGCATACCAACAACTTTAAATCCCAAATACAATTTCCAACTCTCAGTGCAGCAGACAGAAATGTACCCAACCAAGGATCTCACACAGACATGCCAACCTGAGATAGCTCTGCTTAAGTTGCAGATAGGTGTTATATTCCTTAGCATGTCATCTGTCAAGTGACAGACATTGGCAGAGCTTGTTTCTTTACTCAGCTTTTCTTTCTCAAGAAGCTGGTTTAAATTTAATACCATCTATTTACAGGAGACAAACACTTGTGCAAACTGACAGAGGACTTAGGCTTTGATATATTCTGCCTGAGATTTCTCATCTTTTGACTTCACATCTGGCCACATCCCTCTTGCCAGGCTGGTGATGATGGAGAGTCTACAAAGAAGCCCCATTTTAACAGACCACTAATGTATCATGTGATGTTAAGCCTTGTAAGATTCAGCTGCAGTCAAGGTGTGTGGATTGCACATCCTCCAGTGGTTGTAAGGAGCAAAAGAACCTTTTAGGATTTGACGTCCTGACTTCTTAAGATTGCCTTCAAACATAACCATGTGCAGGGTGCATGTATTGACTTACCTCCATTGCATTATAGTTCAGTCTTTATCCAGAAAAAGTTCCTTGTGACAGTGCAGAACTACTTTCACTGTGGTGCAGAATTTCTTTTGCAAGCTGCCTGCAATGCTCGGGCTCTGCTGTGTACTTGCAGTGGGTTATATTTGCACAGAGTTGTATGGCCAAGGTAAACTGCAAGACTTTGCCCCTGACCTCCAGTTATAATCAGATGGTAACAGCCTGGATCCTATCACTGTGTGTGTAAGCAGTTGAGGGCATAATTAACTGAAATTAGCACTGTGCTTAGCATAGAAGGCTAGAACTTGTTTATGTGCTACCTGGGTTTTCTACCCATGGTACATAGTAGCAAGAACATTGACTACCAGCTTACTTCCAGAAGTAAGTTGATTATAAAGTTGTGGTAGATTTGTAAAAAGGAAGGTCAGCTCCAAAATTTCCAGACATTAGAAAGCAAATTCTGCTTGTTTTCTTGGTTACTTTTGCCAGTGTAAGGAGGCATCTCAGACTCTGCACCACTCCAGTATGTGATGAAAGCTATGTTGGTTCCAGTGCATGGAAGTAGCCTGAAAACATCAGCACGTGCATAAGCTTTTTCCTATTTGAGGATTTTTTTTTCCAACTTGAGCCTTCAACATCACTATGAAAGTAGTAATCATAACATTTTTGATAAGGAAATTTGCTCATCAGAAGTATCACCAGTACATCCTTACAACTAATGTGATTTAGACTTAATCCCTTTGATGATGTTTGTTAAAATACAGAAGGTACTTCTCTACATGACACCGGATATTGCAGGGTTTGATTGCTGTGTCTGAGGGCTTAAGGCATTTTATAATGAAAGAGTTATGATTTCAGAAATCCCCCAAATTATAAACAGAGTATCCTGCCTTTGGTTTTGCCTTTGAAGGGGATAAAATTGCTCTGCTTACATAAGCCACTAGGAGTAGCTCCCCTGTCAGACTTTATCTGTATTTGTGCTCACTTGTGTGCATATGGCCTCTTATTCATATTCACCTGTGGTCTCTTTCTATAACGTCCCCTCACTTGTGATATCACCTCGTCAGCGACAGCAGTGCACTAAGGTGGAGATCCTGTCCCAATGAATCTGTCTGATATCTTCAGCATGGACATACAGGCACCGGGTGCATGAGCAGTGGTCTGGCTTGTACAGCCCGTAAATCTCATGATGGGTCTGCTTCTTCAGTATTCCCAGGAGGACTGGAAAATGAACAGGAAAAGCAAACTCTCTTCTCTGGTGCGAGAACTGGAGATGAACATTTCCCTAGCCCTATCAGGTCAGTATAGAAAGATATAGAATCACAGTTTTTCTGTAGGATGTTAATTACTCTTAGGCTTTTCCTTCTATTCCTTTTGCTCTTTTCCTTCTCTAGCTATGGTGAAAAGCGAAATCTTTGTGGCTCACACATCTTGCTTGATCAGCCAAGTTTTGCCCGAGTTAGGAGGGACTGCCTGACTTCTTCAACATAGCCATGAAGCCCAAATTTGCATTCAAGTTCCCACACTTTCTGTGAAGGTTACATCGCCTGGACCATCCCATATCTGAAATCAGATGATAACATTTGCCACCTTTGTCTGAACCCAGTCTACATTTTTGGATCCTTTTTTTCT
The DNA here is from genome assembly GCA_032273925.1 of Rhynchotus rufescens. Classification (NCBI taxonomy): domain Eukaryota; kingdom Metazoa; phylum Chordata; class Aves; order Tinamiformes; family Tinamidae; genus Rhynchotus; species Rhynchotus rufescens. The sequence continues at coordinate 19,348 of JAVCKT010022123.1, forward strand.
TTATGAAGTGCCACCAAAATAACCATTGATAGCCATCCAAAAGAGTGATGATGCACCAACTAAGACACATTTTTCCTTTAAATTCTTAGTAGTTTGATTGACTCTCCTTAGGGACTCATAGAGATGACTGTCCTGCCTTGGATGTCTCTTGGGTCATGCAATTAGATAAATGAGTTCAGTTCTGGGCACACAACACTGACAGGAGGGAGAGAGGAGCTGGAGAGAGTTTCAGAGAAAAGAAAAAAAAAAAAAGAAAACATAAATGATTAAGCAGCGGAATGATTGATTTATGATGAAAGATTAAAAGGACTGAGTATGTATAGCTAAAGGGAGACATGATGAGTGCCTATGAGTAGGTGGAGGGTGTAAGCACCAAGGAAAAGAGGAATTGTTTGCAGGAGCTTAGAAACAAATATGTGGGAATGATCAGGCAAATCTGGAGTAAAGGATTCGCTAGCTGTTTGACAGAAAAAAATCAGAAACAAACAAAACAAATTCAGGAACAGACAAAATTCAGGAACTCTGGGCGAGTGACCGTTGGGTGAGACTGCCAAAACCTTGCCACTGCACATTTTGGGACAAGAATTTCCCAAGCTTTTGCAAGAACATTTCTAACACTTTCTCTTGACTCATTTGAAAGCTTGGATGAAAACAGTGTCCAGTTGTGAGGACAGCTACAGGAAAACAAAATATCTTTCTCATGATTCAAAGGAAGATTTGCTATTGCAAAATGGTTGGGATTAAAAGCTGCCATAGGCTATTCCCCTCTCCGTTCCTCTTCCAGAAGCATTCATAATTCCATTTCTGTAGGATCTGCCACTTAGGAAGACCTCAGAGAAATTAGAGAAGTTTCAATCTTAGAGAGTCTGAAAACATCATTTGGCTAGGAGAGATGTGCACCTTTCTTCTGGAAATTTGTCTTTTTCCATTTACCATCTTGTAAGCATTTGAAAATCAGAGTATAGAGTCTGTCTAAAAGATATTTTTGTTGTTCAGTGTGTAATATATGCATCTGAGAAATGATGAAGAGCTAGTACATGCAAGGAGCTACTCACTTGCTGAGCTCTAAAATGCCTCCTTTTTTCCTTTATTATAGTAAAATATTCCAGGAAATGAACAACTCTGTAAACAGACTTCAGCACTATGTACTTTCTAAAGCTAAAAATGGACTCAACTATGCCCAGGAATGAATAGTCAGAAAGGGTATATGCATTACAAAATGCTCTGCGATAACACATTGTCTATGAACTAATATTTTTTTCTGTATCTTTAGGTACACAAGAATAGCAACATGTGGTTGTTCTTACCGTTTCACAGATTAAGGGCAAACAGAGCCAAGGAATGTCCTTTGTACAGTAGTTACCTAGTAAAACTCTGCTTCATCTACAAACTACAGGTGACGTATGTAATGGGTGAAGCATTTCTGGGAAAACTATTTACCTAAGTTTCGTAGAGAGAAGAGAACTTATCATGTAAAAACATCTTGCTTCGATATGCTAGAACATGAGGACAACGAAATTAATGCAAATATACACATATGGGAGGAGACAAGGTGGGGCTAACAAGTGATACTGAAGTTAATCTATGGTTTAAAAAAAAAGGCAGCATAATGGAAAAACAGATTTAGTGCCATGGTTGGAGGGGTAAAGCTTTGCTTGTCTATTGCTCAACCTTAATGTTCTTTTAAAGTCATTTTTTTATATTTCATAACAGTACTGGAGATAAGCAGCACCTGTGACTGGTGCAGGCACCCACACTCCTCTACTTGCACCAGAGCTGGCTGGGCACGAGCCATCTCCAACGTGGAAACCACAGATTTGTGCTGCAGAACAGCATTGGAGGCAGCGCCACACACCTCTGCTTTTCTCTGTGCACCCGCCTTCCATAATACAACCCTATAAAACACTTGCAGGAATTTTAATGCACTGTGAATGTGCTGTGTGTTGTGGAGAACTTTGTGTCTCTGACCCACAGCTTCCTTGTCTGCAAAAAATGAAAATGTCTCCCTATTGCACAAGCATCTTGCGAGGCAACTGGTATTTGTGAGCCTGGTGTGAGCCAGGGTGGAGGAAACCTTCCTCAGAAGTGTTTAATTTCTTTAGCTCCCTATTATATCATATGTACTCTGTGCAACCTGAGCAACAGCGTTGCCATCACATCTATTTTTGCCTGGGAAAAAAAAAAGCAGGAAAAAATGAGCAGCTTGCTATGGAAATGCTTGTGGTACTGTGGAAGATGTTCTTCATTCTCATTTTCTTGGTAAAAGCTGAAATTCCATTCTCTAAGAAATGCATTCAGAATGACATCACATGCTGGCAGAAAAACTTGTTGGCCTCTCTTCCCACTGTGCCCTGGCAGTGTGACGGGCAGATCCACTGGTGCTTTGGTTAAAACATGTGTCTTCCTGGTTATTTGCACAATATACATGTGTGTTAACTAGGATTTTGGTTTGTGCCTAGCAAACAAGTGTACAATTTGGGGTCTGCTGTCAGCGTGTAGGATTATGTCAGAGAAAGAAGTGGCAAAAGCAAATGATTTTCCTTTGTACCAAAAGCATGTTCATAGGGGAGAAAGGAAAGAGGTTTGACAGGTGCAAAAGCCAGCAGCGCTGAGACATGGGTGCATTTAACTATGCAGCAGTATCTACCTGACAGGGAATATAGTCTTTTCTTGACAGTTAAAGACAGTCTTTATGTGTCAGGAAGACAATAATGCAAAATGCATGATAAGACACATAAGATATGGACAGCTGCCAGGCCTCTGCACAGCTGTGTGGTGCATAAGAATTACTGCAGCTGTATTTAAACTAGAAATTATTTTTTTTTCTTATTTAGTGTGTTCAGGCTTTTTACTTATCCAAAACGAAACATTAGCAGTTATGAAATGTTTATTTCCCCACAAGATATACTGTTTTTGTTTCTACTGTCTGTGAGCTCTGATGTTTGGGAGACATTGCTGCTCATCCTCTGCTATATGTAGAGCAGGAGAATATTTTCTTTAGATGCTTGTTTTTAGCAGGAACAAGGACTTCAAGCTGAGCCTTACACCACTGCAAGAGCAACTTGATAGGGAATCGTGCATCTTTTGGTGGTTTTGAAACATCCATAAACAATCCAGCTGACACCAATGTGTGTTCAGGATCTTCATGAGGCCATAACTTCAAGGTGAGCTGAAGTCACATCACAAGTTGAAGTCACACCACAGCTGATCCTACACACTTGGTGGGTCTGCAGGAGGTGAAGGCCTTTTCCATCACCATCTTTACAGGTGATTTCCTTGTGCCTGTGAAGATAATCTGCTTAGATGAATGAACTGATTGTAATAGACTTGGGTCAGATGCAGTTTTGCCTGATTTCTAAATTTAGTCATTCCTTATCAATTTTTGGAAGCTCTGAGTTGTGAATTTTCTCTCCTCTTCTCTATGATTTTGTGCAAATAGAACAGAAAACCAGGAAATGTGGATGTGAATTGTTTCTGGAGAAGAAGATAAAACATCTCCCTGAATTACATAAATTGCTGATATTATTAAAGCTCCTCAAGCGATGACTCATTTTGTTGTGACATGTTTGGCTGTTCTCATAGGCCAACAGATTACTGGTGTATTAAACCTCTTACACCATGTGGACTTGGAGTTGCTGATTAACATGCAAGCTGTCAGTTTTATTACTACTAGAGCCAAATAAGATAGTAGTAGGCACCTGTGGTTTTGGAATGAGAATTCTTAGGTTCTCCCAACAAAGCCACATCTACAATGTGTGGTTTGGCTAGCAACCCTCGTTTGTGATTTGTATGCAACCCTGTGGACACTTCTAATTTAAAGTTTGTATGAAAGGCTAACTCTGCGGCCACTTCTAATTAAAGGAGATTTCCGGCAAAATTAGTCAACAAGTTTTGGGACCAGAGAAAAGGCTCTGGGACCAGGATAAAGAATTTTTGGATAGCCATTGTGAACAGAAATGTGGTAACATTTGGAAAACATGGTGAAAACATATGACATTTTGTATGTTTTTTGTGTTTAAGACTCAAGCCTAGAAATTTTTCACCCATTCTCTTTATCATTACTCTTCAACTATGAGGGTCAGCTTACTACTAGGGATAAGAAGGTTAGAGATATTACGGCCACACGCTTGCCAGTTAAAACTATAATTGTCAAGTGGCTTCCTGAACTCGCAGAACTCCTTTGGTGCCTTGTCAAGGAGACACTCAAGTCTACTACCCTTTGCACAAAGAACCACTTTCCATCCTTTGCTTTGAACATGACTCCTAGTAATTTTCAGGAAGGACTTCATACTTCAGGGAGGACTTCTCTGCTGGTGCATTCTCCAGCCTGAAATCATAAATACTTCTCTTAATGGAGGCCAATCAATGCGATAGCAAAGCCTCATTCTCTACTAGTGACATCTGTATACCTGGCAAATGGGACATGATGCTCTTCATTGAGATCTTGTTGAGATCCATCTAATCTGTGCAGGGGTAAACAGTTTCAAAGATAAATCAAACAGTCTTTGGTCTCAGTTAATTATCTGAAATTATTTACAGTTTCAAGAAAAAAGAAAAAAAATCTCACTGTGATGAGCTATAATTCAGGAACAGAATAGAAACCAAAGGGAATATTTACTCAGGAGTGGCACCTAGTCTTTGGAGTTTAATAAATGTTGAAAGTTTGAATGATGAATAACGTATAGTGAATCTCGGAAGGACTATAAAAATCTTTTACATTCACCCAAGCTGAAAATCTATAAAAGATTAAATTTTAATAAATAAAATCATTTTTTATAGATAATTTCAAAGTCCTAATCACTTTTTTTCCCACCTACTCTAATTAGCTGATCTTAAGGACACACAAACAAGTTGCCACAGGTGTTAGGCTACTTAGCAATAACCGTGCACCTTTTTACCCATCAGTAAATGTAAGATCATTTACTTCCAAGAGGGGGAATTCAGAAGAGGGATAGGCAACCTCAAATTACCACACATTTATAACCATGTAAAAGTCTCCCCACAGGCAGTTACCACAGATGAGCTAATTTACTGTGAATTCAGACTCTAGCTTGCATCATACTAACCGCATTGTGTGTCTATCTTTACATTTAAAAACACAATGTAATTTCTACTCAGAAGTCATTGAATTCTCATATAGCAATGACAACCTGTATTGTTTAGACAGCTGGATTTTTTTTAAAGATTTTTTTTGCAAATATAAGAAATTCATTGATTTCACCCTTTCCTGAAAAAAAAAAAATCAGTTTCAAACAGCCTTTGACTTCCTACTAAAAAGGTTTCTTCTTTACCATCTCATGTCAAAGATTTTTTCTCTTTGGAAGTCAGTGGGAAAAGTAGCCCTTGATTTCTCCAAAGAATTCCTTCTAGCTCCTGTAAAGCTATTAGATTTTTTTCTCATTCTTTCTCTTTAAATATCATGCTACAAAGTTAAAGTCTTTTTCTGTGGCTTAAAGTTATGCAGAATTTTGAGATCTTCACTATTATATCTACAGGAGTAAACCTACTAAAAATGCAGCATAAAATGATGAATCTGAATAAAGAGGAAAATTCTGATTTTTCTGACTGGCAAATCTCACTATGAAGCTTCTAATAATATACAAAACCTGTTATACCAAAGAAATCTAAAACTAGACAGAACTTCAATTTCTTTCTTTCTTAGTGAGCTGATGCTGTAAGATCAGCTGTGTTCATGTTTCAGTGCTCGCCCTTGTAGAAGGAGCTAAAGAAAAAGTAGAGACCATGTCTCACAACCTAGGAAACAGTTCCGTTGGGAATATTTGTTGTGTCATCTTGGTTCTACATGTCATGACATCTGTGTCTTTTAATCCCTACCTATTTATGACCATAACTTTCCACAGCACATCTCTTTCTGGTCTGAGAAATGCCTGTGTAGCTGCTGAGAGGGGCACAGTCTCTGCTGGGGTCAGCCAGTTCTGCTCCACCAGCACAACTACGGCTATTCATGACTTGAGATGATATAAACTCATCCCAAAATGTTTCATAGTCTGCCTCTAAAGTGGGGTTTGCTTTGCCCACGTGGAGCATGCTAATCTTTGCCAGGAAATAGCCTATAAGCCTTATTTAAAATACTGGAAAGCAAACTGATCAGGTACTACTTCATATTTACTCTTGGCAAAAAGCTGTCTTGAAGAAAGAGTAGCGGTAAACTATATCAAATATCTTTATTTTTGATTCTTTTCCAAATTACTCCCCTTTATGCTTATCTGGCTGTGAATTGATTTTTATGCACTCAGATTAAATGTATCTGTGATCAGTATTTTCCAGATTTTGCTCTGTTTGAAAACTCCTTAGTTCTGTTGATGGCATCTGACATCCACTGCATGAGCCAATTTAGAAGGTTTGAAGGTTTTTTTCTTTTTTTCTTTTTGCTTCCACTGCATATTCTTTTGGGTCCAGAGGAGATAATGTAGATTTTTCTTTTTAAAATGGGATCCAGAAAGAACAGAATAATTTAAGTGGGGCAGGACATCTCTACTGCATAGCTCTGCCCAAACAAGGGTGAGCTCGATTCAGACCATTAAAAGCTCTGGTATGACTTCCAGGAAACACACTAGCAGCTCTAGGATTCAGGAAACTTTGGGGATTCACTAGTGTTCCATACAGTCACTGTCTGGTTAATGGCATTTTTAAAATAACCTGGGCTCATGAATCACAGATAATCTACCTGTGTACTTTCCAATCCATTTGTTACTTTGATTCACTCTAATAACACCCATTTCTGACTCTTGTTTTTTTGTATTTTACTATTCATCTGCTGTCTCCCTCACACGTAGGAAAAGAAAGAAATGAATTAAGTAGAATCAGTCTGTGCAATCAGAACTGAAGTCTCCTGAGCTGAAAAATGACTCACATTTATCTGCTGGCATCTCTCCTCACAAATCTCCTGCAGCAGCATCTCTCAAAGTCGCGACTAATTGAGCCATTTTCTGAAGTGAGCAGTAAATGGGACTTAGCGAGACTGAGACCAACCAGCATATGAAATGTGTCATTACTGGGAATGTCAGTTTTCCTAGAAGATTTTTGACGGAGGTATATTGAAAGTGCTATTGAAGAAGTGTAATTTACTGCAAGCCTGCATTAAGCATTGACCTTCATGCTACCCAGCAGCAAGCCACAAGGCAAAGATGTTAAAATACAATCGAAGGCTTAAATAGAAGTGACTGTAATTAAAATATATATGCTGGATTTGGGAAATGCCTGGATAGAGTTTTAATAAAAATTTTATTGTGCTGATGATATTAAGATTTAAATCCCTCTGAAAGAAATAACAAACATACAAGCATGGTCTAATTCTCTAGACAGATAAAATGACACAAGCTGCTCTTCTTTTCCTGTGCTATGTATCCAGCTTCATTGTCTTTATTAGTCTTTATTTGTCTTTATTTTTATAAATAGCTTAATTCTATAGATTAATTTTTTATTAGTGGGGAGAAAAAACTTAGACACATCGGGAGCTCTTTGTGTCAGCAAGACACAATACTCAAAACTTCTGAAGGACCAATACCTAAGTTTTCACTTGTGGGCAAAATTTCTCTCCCTGCTACAACAGCTAGAAGGACCC
>JAVCKT010022124.1:816-16586 GCA_032273925.1 Rhynchotus rufescens
ACTAAGTATATTCCCATTTGATCAATTACAGTGTCTCGTAAGGAAACGTAGGGTAATATCTACACATATAGATTTAATAGATGTCACATACAACCTGGGAAATATGCATCAGCAGCACGTATATTAATTTAATAAGTCTGTTAACGTTTTCATTAAAAATGACTCTCAGGATTATTCTTTAAGATGTTATGTCAGGCAAAGCAATAAACACAAGCTAATTCACCTGTGGTTTAACACTTAGGTTTTGCTATAGCTGACGTTTCTGTAGAACTTGTCACTTGTCAGTTCCTTGACCTACGGTGAGCCAAGGAGAAAGAATTTTATGAAAAGAGAGAGCCAGAGCCTTTGCAAAAGCAATGGGAGTAGCTCTGTTGACTTTGCTGGTGTGGTAATGATTTATATGGGTTGGGTATGTGTCCAGCATTTGCAGTTTTTTTATTCCCTTTTATTTTTTTCTTTTCACTTGCTTTTCTTTCCTCATCTTTCATGTCTTCCTGTATTTTTTCTGCCTCCCTTATACTACTTGGATGACATAAAGGCTTTTTTTTTTTAAAGTTTTATTTTTCAAACCATATTTTAAGAAAATTAAATGACCATGCATCTAATTAAATTGAGATGGCAGGTAATGTATTCTTTCTCTTTCTTTTTCCTCTTTTTCCATTTTTTAGGAAAGAGGAAAAACCCTTAAAATTGCATTTTACCTGTGACTTCAGAATTATTAAATCCTTTGGTAGCTATTGCCTGCTTCCATATGCCAACGTAAGCTGCATAATTCATGTGAAGCAAGGTATTCAGCCAAGAAAAAAGTAAGCTGCCGAAAAAGAAGCAAAAGAATTTTCTTTTCCCCACTGAAGTAGTAGATTTCAGTAGCCAGACTGAGCCTTTACATTATGTGTTGAGTCAATTATAAATGTGTGAGCTGCTGATACAGTAATGCTTGTACATCACATTTCTGTATACTTTTGAAATTTAACTAGTGGTTATAGAAAACTTGAGTATTCAAGATGACTGTCTGCAATTTGAAGTTTGTTTTATTCCCTGACTAGGATGCCAGGAGTAGAACGGTGGTGTAATTCCTTTAAGTGGCGGGAGATATTATCTGAGAAATGGAAAAGAATCATTATTATTCCAACTTCTTGAATAACAGGAAGTACTATAGAAGAAAGCCACTTAAGTAGCAAGTCAAGTAAGTTTCTAATTTTGAACATGTCCCCATACTCATACCAAAACTCTACAGTGAGATGCAGTGCCCATCAATTAACCGAGATGACAGACCTGCACTAACAAATGAGAGTTATTTATTCTTTCTGTACAAATTATTCTCTGCCTGTAACCTTAATGTCATCGGTCTTATTTATGACATGGAAAGTGCTCAGTGGTAAAGCTGAGGGGACATAACATTTGAGTGAAGTGTGATAAATCTTAAAGTCAAACACGGAACTAGGGAATCATACAGAGGGAAAGAGGTCACTTGGTCCAGCCCAGAGGAGTCCTGGTAGAGCAGGTTGCTCAGCTTCTTGTCAAGTTTTGAGAATCATCAAGGGTGGAGATTCAACATCCACTCTGCCCAGCCTGTCCCAGTGTTGATCACCCATGCATTATAAAACATATATCTTGTATTAAGTTAGGATTCATGTGTTGTTCCCAACTATATTCACTGTCTCCTATCATTCCCTGTCTACCTCAGAAGAATCCAGCTCCACCTTCTCTGTACCTCTACCCTCCTACATTAAGAAGTGCAGAGAGTTTGTAAGGTCTCCCTGAAGCCTTCTCTACTTGAAGTTGGACAAATTCTGTTCTCTCATCTTCACTTAATACCTCCAGGAACCATCCTTGCAGGTTTCAGCTATGTCAAAATAAGAATTGTGTGTTGCTTGTCTCTAATTTCCCTTCATCCACAAAGACCAATTATGATATAGTAGCTTTTTCAAATCATTGGGGCCTCCCTTTTATAGCTATGGCATACTTTATGGTGATGAATAATCCTTAGAATGTTCCTAGAACCTCTACCCACATGTATGCCAAAATACATATTGAAGAAGTCCTGCCCTTGTAAAAATATATAAGATGTCATGCCAAACTCATTGTGGATCTACCTGGGAAGAGACATAATTATATGTCTACAGCATATACAACTATATTTTTTATGTATTTTTATATATATATGTAATATGACTACATATATATATATGTAATATGACTACAGCCCTCCGGCTGTAGCAGTTATCCTAGCAGAATCCTAGCAGTTAATGAACACCAGTGTCATGTAAGATCAAATGAGATTTTAAATTAATTCACTACCTCTATGTCAGACCCTTGCAAAAATTTGGATTTACAATTCTTTTTAAAAATAGGGGGAAAAAAACAGACAAGATATTTCTCTAACACTGATTTGTTCAGTATAAATCTCTGATATGAAAGAACTGTTTTGCCATGGTCTATTGGACAGAATGAAGACCAGTGCCCTCCCCAATGTTATTCCTCATTGATGTATTCAGTGCTTGCTATTTTTCGATCGAGAAGATGTTCAATCATGTAGCAGGCAGAATTTCATCTTTCTGAGCAGTTGAAGTAGAGGTTTTCCATTCAGCTAGATTCAAGAGCGAGTCTCAGGAGCTTTTAAAGAACGATTAAAGTGGTTGCAAAAAATCTGTCTCCTGGCAAGTGATCTTTCTGCCCTTTCATGGCGCACTGGAAGAATGGTCTATGAAGTGGACAAACTGATGTGAAAATTATATTGTGAAGCCAACAATACACATATTGAGAAGCCTAAAGTACAGGAAAAGCTGATGTAGTGAAATCACTAATTTATAAAACAGCCAGAAATATGGACTGACTAGAGAAATTTTCAAATCCTGGAAATTTCCACCCACCAAAATATTGTTAATTACTAGTACTACATTTCTGAAAGTATGTGCATGGATGTATCAGATGAATTCTCTTGCATCTTTATTTTCCACATGCTGATTGCTAGACACTTCATTGATGAAGACAAAATAAAAATATCTCTGTCTCCCTCAAGCATTCCTGTTGTCTAGGCAAACCGTAGGCAAACCTTACTTAGGATTTTAGGATCTTAGGATCCTTAGGATCCTAATCATTTTAGGATTATATTTGTCTTTCCAAATATAAATGGTAAGTTCTTTCTGAACTAAAGACATGAACTAAATGAGAATTTCCTTCCACTTAATACATTTAAATATAAAATACTGTAGTAAATTAGATGTAGAAATTGGACAATCACTTTTGTGTAATTAAATGTAGGTGTCAGAAGTCAGGATTAAAATGTCCTATTCAAACAATTCATACATGTACTGTTATTTGGGTTTTCTTGGATTACTGATAGAAGAGGAATTAGCGTTTTGCAAACGATTATGGCTAAAGACAAAAATTGGAAGTACAGCATGAATAGTAATAAAAAGAGCTGCTTTTCTGACCTTCTTAAGAGATTTGGTTTGGATTCATTTTTGAAGGATTAGTGAGGGTTACTACAGTTTCTTTTGTTATGTTCTTTTTTTTTTCCTTCATCCATAGTTAATTGGACACTCATAGAGTGGAAATCTGAATGAGGAGAATCTTCAGAAATAATCATTAATTCAAACAACCTGGATTGTTTAGTTAGTTTTGTCCTACACAGAAATAAAAGGCTACTGAATTGGCAGTACCAACTGGACTTAACTGACATATGGCAAGGATTATAAGAAAAAAAGAATTCCATTCCTAAATTGAGCTCCAACATTTTAGATTTCCTGAAGGAACAGCGGAAAGGAAATATCATTCAGATGTCCTTCAATCACATGTTTCATGCTTGTGTTTCTAAATATGGTGAAAGAAATGTCTCTTTTCACTTGCAACTTTGGGAACTTTTTATTTTACAGAGATACAAGTTGTTATTAAAAAAAAAGATTATATTCATGATATATGAAAGTTATTTATATCATGTACAGTACATACAGATGGCACACAGGTACAGTAACTGTGGGCTATGTTAGACTTGTTAATTGTGTTGCTGATAACATCTGTCTTTATCTCATTACATGCAAGTTAGACTTTCTGTACTAACAGCCTCTGTCAACTTGAAATCATTAAGAAAGGCAGATAAGATGATAATACAGTTCTCATCTCTAAACAGCTCTTCTGGTTTTATAATAAATGAGTATTAAAAGGTGAAGATAGAGCTCATGACAGTAGCTTGTCCCTCTTCTAAAAGCAGAGCAGTGTCCCTGGCTACTTGGATATTGGCAATGAGCAGAGGGAGAATTTCAGCCTTTGAGTACACTTGTACTTTTTAACATCTTTCATTATTTCAATTATTTCTGCAAAGACAGTGGAGGAGTGGAGGGCAAAGGGAGTGGAGGGCAGGGTTGGAAAAGAAAGAAAGGGCAGTACCAGGGCCTCCATCTACTAGAATTTCTCCCTTTTGTGTCACTAGAAATTTCTCTGACAAACCAGCAACACAAAGTGACTCTCATTTCCACAGCTATCTGGAGGGCTTACTTGGAGGCAGCTGTGCTGGCTGACCAGGAGACAGTGATAGCTCGCTGAGAAATAAGATGTCTCATGCTTCAGGCCAAGACAGAATGTCACAGCAATGATGATATCACAGAAAGAATTCAGAGACAATTGTGTATTTACCCACTGCCATTGCTGAGCAGTGCAGGCAAGGTAGCAAAGCTCTCATCAGCCACGGAATCCATTTAGCCTTCAAAGAAGTTCAGAGGTAGAGCTGATGTTTGCAAATCCAGTGCAGTGCAAGAAGTGCATTGTCTGGCCTAGACCGATTTGAGAATAACTCAGCTTACTGTGGGGTTGGAGAGAGACACCTCAAATAAGCAGAAGGCATTTGTATTGGGAATTTATAGTAGCTGACAAACACACAAATGTCAACATTTCTGGGAAATAGGATAGTGCAAAACATGGACTTGATCATGGTCCAAAATATAGACAATTATAGCTCAGCAGCAGAGAAGCAGAGGAATTCCTACTGAGCTTTTCTGAAGTATTAAGGAGATGTATGTCAAGGAGATGGATTTCTAGAGGGCATGTAAAGTAAGTCATGGATTCTGAAGTGTATCCTGAAAGCACATAATAAAACTGTGTCCTGGAATCAACAGAGATAGGATATTTCTCCAAATAAATGTCCTGATTTTACCTTCTGTAACACCTACAGGCTGGATCAGCTGCCTTATGGTGGGAAAAGTATTTTCAAGCTGCACGAAAGTCTTCTCTGATCTGAAACCACTTAACCATGTCAGAAAGATATCATTTTGGGAGGTTATTACAGTTAATGGGACTGCCTCTGGAATATTGAATTGGAACCTTTATGTAATGCTTTCTGAAGGACTTTAGACACATATTTTCAGGCTAAGAATCAAAAAAAAAAAAAGTTTTTAAACCATAATTATGAAAGAATTTCAGAAATTTAAACTGCTGAGATCCAGTGTTCAAACTGGATGTTCAAATGGAACACAGTGCACTGCTGCACAATTGGTGTGTTTCAGTCACCTCTGAATATGAATTTGCAACAAAAAACATCAAAAACATACACTTCTTGTCATGTCACAAGATGATGCCTAACTTGAGCAATCTTTCTGGCATTCCCCAGGATGATCCTGCCAATTCCTTTGGCTGGATTTGGTATGTTCCAGAGAGCGGTCGCGGGCAGTGAGCTGGCTGGACATAGAGTCAGTGGCCATGGAGCAAGACCTGCGAGTATGCTTGGATGTCTTGTGGACGCTGCTGTTAGCGCACGTAACATCACACCCCAAGGGAGAAGCAGGTAAGCGACTGCATCAGAGATGAAGGTAGGACCTGACTTAGTACATGTGAAAACCGTGAGGGGGGAACAGGGAGCAGATCCACATTCCGTGCATTAAAGAAGGCAAATGTTTGCGCATACAGTTTGGGAGTTTGATGTTGGTGACTACTGAGCTCCTGCCAGGCTGTAGAATACCTATAATATAACATGTATATATTTAAGTACAAAGAAATTGTTAATTTTCGAACTGTTAACACCAAAATTCCTTTTCGAAATGGCATCCATTCATAAGTTACTAATATAAAAAAGTTTGTTCCTAGTATTGCAAGATTTATGCAGATTCTTCTCTGCAGATGTATAAGTAATGTTATATGCTAGCTTAAGGCTGTGAAGGATTTAGATCTTACTTTTTAGTACAATTGGTCTTACTTAGGGCGCTTTCATAAATTCAGATAAGGTATCAGTTGTGGTATGTTAAAAATTATAATTTGGTGCATTATAGATTAAAAATGCAGTATCACATTTTTAAAATTATTTTTACAAAGCTCAGACCTACCATAATTTTAAATTGAGCAATTTACAATTACTGATTCAAATCACTCCCCTACTGTTTTAGTACTTCCGGCAGAGACAGGTTTAAACAGTAGAGTTTTTTATGAGAGAAATGTTTGAAAATCTTTATATGTGACTGCTTAGTAAAAAACTCATGGTTTATAGCATTAAATGAAAAATAAAAAACCTTGCAGCTATGTTGTGGCAAAATCTTTAACAACAGAACAGCAAGGGCATGTAAAACTGCAGTTACTATAGTAACAGGATCTTAGTCCTTCATAAATAAGTGTGGAGAATTTTGGAATGTACAATCTGACATAGCACCATGAAGACACTAGTCACATTCATCACTATTTTCGTATATTTGTCTGACAGTAGGATGAAAAAAGCCCGTCTGCAGTTGAGCATATAGAGGAGGTATGGAGGGTTATCCTTGAGATTATGCATGCAGATGGGAAGACGCGTACTGCTTTGGACAGCCAATGCACTACAGCTAGGTAGTGCCTTGGCGTGACTGCTACAAGCCTATTCCTATTTGGTGAGTGTTGTTATGCTGTAAAGAGATAGGCAAGAGGAAGAACAGTACTTTTCATCTTCCTGGTATGTTCTCCATTCTTTCATGTTATGGAGTTCTTGGATCCAGGAGGAATCTGCTGTAATTGAGGCTGAAAAAAAGTTGTTGCATGTTCACATCTAGAAAGGGAATGGAAGTGTAGATTTAAATTACGGAATCTATTTTATAGTAATCTGTTGAAATTACTGGAAAGGCTTCCCTTAATTTAAGCAGACTTTTGGTTAGTGTTTTACTCAATTAACAAGCAGCAATATTTCCAGAAAGTTGTAACAACTTTTCCTGCACATTTTTCCTCTCATTAAACAGAAGGACTAAAACTTGTGAGCTGCTCACAACAAAATAGTACTTGAAAGCTCACGAGGAGTCCCCTGGCCTGGTTGGCTGCTGGAGATTTGCGTAAAAAGTCATCCAGGGGACGAATATTAATTACAAGCTTGAAAACAGCAGCACACACTGCTGCAGTGGCATGTCTCAGAGGCAGGCATGAGCTGAGCTATAGTGATGACTTGCCATAGTTGAATAATTAAAGGCACACATTATATGGACAGGCTAATTAAATTGTAATGCACATAATTACTTTGGACATCTAAGCAGTGAAGTATGGTGTTATAGAGCCCATTGGCCTTCCTTTTTTATCTTCTCTTCCTGTTTTTTCTCTAGATGTACCATGCAGCCTGTCATTAATGTTTCTGTACTTGTTGTGGACTTCGAATTTTAGAGCTAGGTTAGACATTTGCTTGAGTAGATGGAAGATTTTAATTATGCATTTACTAGAAGAAATCTGAAGATTCTCAAATATCTGCTGTATCATTAATGTGAAAAAAAGAAGAGGAAAATGAGAGAAAAGAAAAATATTCTCTTATCACTCTTATAAGATTGGGGAAGGTTTAAACTAGTAATAAAAACATCATGAACTGTTGTTGTATTCTGATAACATAGTCACTTAAACTTCTGTATGAATGAAAAGCTTAAGAAGATTATAAGGATGCCATCTGTCACCATAAAGCAGAGAGGTGCCGACAATTTTATAGAAGTTTCAGGTCGGTCACCTATCAGCTAATGAATGCAATGGGTATTTTAAACTAGCATTAAAGTTACATACATAAGTCAAGTGAAAGTACTGTTGCTACTTGCTGATTTTACAGACTGTGACATCTGTGTATTCTGGAATGGATCTTTCCAATACTGTCTGTTCAAACTCTTTCACTTCATGATAAAGCGCATGGAGAAAAAATATGGCTTAGAGCTATGTTTTCAGTTTTCAGTCATCTAGAAATCACAAATTGTTTATCAAAATGAAGATTCACAAAGGTAATATAGTTTTGAGGTACAGAAGATCCAGGTAAGTATTTTAAAAATAAAGTAAAATGTAAATAAAAAATAAATTGAAACAAAACAGTATTATTAGGGGATGTGAGGAGGAATTAGTCTAGTGTCTAAAGAAAGAGGCAGTTTCCTCTTTCATTTTTATGTTTTTCATTCTTAAATGTTACAGAAATTAATCTTAAGCATTTATGAAAATTCCAAATAAAATGAGTAAAAATCTCTGCCACATTTACTCATTCTAACAGCCAGGTAATCATACCTCAAAAGAAATATAAGAAAACAAAGACAGGTGACATACTAGCACACACTTAAAATTGTGAGTTGATGATGTAGTATTAAAAATTACAGTATTTATGAATTTATGATGATATTGGAGTTAGGCAAAAGTCTTTCTGGGAAATATCTATTATTTAAAAAACTTAGCTGTGGTAATTAGATGCTATTTGACATCTTGACCCAAATTTCAAAGAATAGAGTTAGGCAAAATAAAGAAAAACATTGAGGAAAATTTGAAACGAGTCATTCAGCATTACTCACAATGCAACATTTTGATATTTGTAAGCTGGTTTAGGCACAATTCCTAGAACTACAGTGGAGATTCTGGGGTTCCTTCTACTCACTGCTGCGCATCTTTTCAGCATCTGAGAAATACGGATTCAGGTCTGTCGCTTGCCTCCTTCCACCAGGAGCTTAGGTGTATTGCTTTTCCAAGTCAAGTGATGTGGAGTATTTGAAGATAGGTCTCTCTTAATCTTTCCTATTTAAAGTGTTCCACTTTGCAAAATAATGAATTATTCATTGGACAGGAAAAATAGAGAAAGTAGGAAGAACTCTGAACTGAAGCATCAATTATTCATACAACTTTAGATCCCATGACTTGAGTGGAGAGGTGAATAGTACTCAAAAGTCTGACAAAAATCTTCTCAAGGATTATCTTTTTCATATCTTTGCCCTAATTGCATTTATTATATGAGAAAATCGTATCACCACTTATATATAAAAAAGACAGGATCATCATAGTAAGAAAAATTCACTTTGGTGTTTTTACTTTGTCTACTCTCCCTATATGTGCTTTTTACTCTCTTTTATTCTTGGTAGTTTTAATTTTTTCTGCATCATTTGCTCTTGCTAGATCATTCAGTAACTGAAAATTGGGGAAAAAAAAGAAATTGAAAAAAAATGAAAAAAGCCCAATTTTGGGCTTTCTAAATTTAGGTATGCATTTGATTTAAAAACAAAAACAAAAGCAAACAAACAAAACGCCTCTGAATTTGAATAGATCAAACCTTATGAAAAGTTTCAGAAGAGACGAAAAATCACATACAGTTGATTATTTGATTTAAATATTATTTTCCAAAGGCTTACTGTAGTTTGATAGACTTCCAGAGCCCGACAGGGAGTAATATTACCCTAAATATTATACAGCATGCTCACTCCTTCCAATGAGTCTCATCATATACATTTACTTTCCCTTAAGCGGTGACTTAGTTATCAGCCAAAACCTGGTCTGCCAGAGAGTTGACTCATGGCTTTGTGATCCAATCATTTGAATCATGCAGCAACTTTTTGAATATTTTTTTTGTGTATGTGCTGGTGCAATGCTCTATGACTTACAGAGGATTAATAATTTATATGAATATATGTCAGTAGGAGCATGACATTTATAAAGTGTTAATATATATTTTATGGTGCATTCACAGCACAATATGAATGATAAAGAGGTGACAATTGATTCCTTTATAAAATATTTATTGTGTGCTGTGGTTTTAGTTACGCTATAAGCCGCTCAAGAGCCATCAACAAAAAGTGAATAGAATTATCAAGGTTACAGTAAGCTATTTATAGTGAAATGTGCAAGCTTACAATTAAATACTGCAAATGATGACAATAATCTGACAAGCTACAATTATACAGTAACCTGTAGTCAGATAGAGATTATCCCCCTGAGGTATTCCATCCTTCTTAGAAACACAGCATCTGGAACACTTGCATTAAAATTGCAGCCTTCGGAGGATAGCAAAATGAAACTGCATCCATCACACAATTTCCCCATTGAGTCTTTGAAGAAAGGTACATGGTAAATTTCAAAATATAATTTTGAAAAATCAAGAGCTACTCTTACTATATGATGGATTGACATCCTATATGTCTTCATGATGCTGACAAAGCAATATAAATTGCAGAAATTTCCAAATATCAATCAGTTTCTTCTCTTTAATCAAGATGGAAAACCAAGTTTTAATCATCAACTTTTCACTATTCAAAGCATAATTCTTTTTCTTCCTCCAAACAAGCGATATCAATTATAGGATAATAGATTATTCTAGGTCTTTCTTTCTCAATTCCGTAACTGTATCGAGTGATAGTCTTTAAAGGAATTTCAGGTATAAGAGAAGTCTTAAGAGGAAAATTGAAAATATGAATATTAGTTCATATTTAATCAAGAGGCAAAACTAGTTCTTATTGTAGATATGGCTTTTCTAAACATTGATTAACGAAATATTTCATCAAACACAAGACTAAGCTAGGAAAAAATCTGTCTAGACTTCTGAGTGAATTTAATCTACAGATTTTGGGCTAAAAATAACCTTTGTTTACATCATAGTTAAGGAACAACAGCCAAAAAAGTCTGCTTTGGGAGAATATTTCATACTATATTGCAGTGGCTTCTGTACTGTAGATATTATGATCAAAAACTAAACTAAGAACTGCTTCTAAAGGAAGAGGAAAAAATGAATTTATGCCTGTGTTAAGTGATAGCTTAGTAATCTCAGAAACTATTTTTGTCGTATTAGCTAAAAAAAGTCTAAAATGGTCACTGTAGTGGAAACGTCCTACATTGTTTCACTAAAGAACTCCAGACAGGATCACTACTAAGAAAAACACATTGTTCATTTTTCCCTTTGACATCACTCCAGAGACTTCCACTAAGCCTTCAAAAATATTCAGAAATCATCATCAGAGTTTGATGGGCATCTTTGTTTCCTGAAGAAGTAGCAGAACTGTCTGAAATACTCAATGTGTTTTCCAGCCACTTAAAAACGCTCAGAGGAGCACCCAAGATCGCCCTGGAGTGCTCCAGGTATCGATTTTTCTTAGACTTTGTAAAATGTTAGCCTTACTCCAGTGCATACCCTCTGACAAACTTGTCATACTTCTTGCTAGAATAAGATGAAGTCTCATCTTACAGAGTTCCAAAGATGTTAATGCAACCCACTTTCTCAATCTGCACTTTTCTTTAAAGCTGGATGGTTATAGTTTCCCTTAAATTTTTATTCTATCTACTTCAGATCTCTTCCCCTTTATAGCGAAACAAGAGGAAACTGATAACACTGGTAAGCTGTCAATGGGGCTTAATTTATAAAAAAAATATGACTCCAATTGGGAAGCCCCAGAATTGAAAATTGTTGGAGGCTGGAGAATACTTAAGGAAATTATTAAATATGTTTTTCTCATTTGCATACTCTTCTGTATATTTGACTTAGAGCTGTCACAGAGAATGGCATTTCATGTTAATTGCTGCTTGGTTTGTCCTAGCACCGTTATTCTTGTGTTCGTCCTTTATGTTCTGCCTGCAGCTACAAATACAAGTGACTTCTTTTAAAAGGAGTGTTTCTTCCCTGCTGTTTTATCTATCAGCCTATAGCTGATACTGTAGTATACTATAGCACTAAAAGCCAGAATTCACCATGATTGTCAAATATTCCCTTTTCTGTCATCCTTTACTCTTTTCTGATGCAGTAGCAGTGTTTTTCCACCTAAAATTAGGCAGCTAGCTCAAAAAGCCTAACAACAACAAAAGCTCAAGCAAATAACAATGGTTTCTTAAGAAGCCAGATCCTCAGCTGATGTAAATCATCACAGCTCCATGGTTTTCAACTGACATGAAGCAGCAGTCCTTGCAGGGAGGTTCTCTTTCTGCCAGCTTAATGAGATGCAAAACTTCACAGGAGGAGAGTTTCTTCGTCTCTGATTACCCTGTTTGTTTCTAGCTTGTTGAAATGTTCATGAACTGTATTCGATTAGAAATGCTTAGTGATAAAATGGACTCATATGCTAATTGCTTCCCATAGAAAAGGTGTCTTAAAATTGCTTCCAGGCACTGCATCTACATGAATATTTTTATGTTCATGAGTAGAAAAATACTTTCTATAAGATATAATATATACTGCAAGGCATCTTTATTTGTAGTAAATGTAGGTGAGGAGTCTAGAGTGTAATCTGCTAGGCCTTAAAAGTAAATATAGTCAGCTAAATTTGTATCCTATTAAATTCACATAGACAGGCTTTTAGCTGCTGCAACAAAATCGTATCAATTTTCGGATTGTTTTTTATTGCTTATTTGTTTCAAATGACCTTCAATAAACACTGCTTTCCTTTCCATCTCCCAAGACAAAAAGAGGTCAGCAAAAGCATGCCTGTCAAATATCTGTCAAAACAGATTCATTGCACTACTTAAACCTGTTGAAGTATGTTTTTTTCCTTCTCTACTATAATCTGACCTGGGGTTAAACTCTCAAGTATGTTATTTTATTTATTTATTTCTCTTTTTCTCAACAAGCTGTATATGAAACAAAACAGTTGTGAGTCAAATCTCTGAGGCATGGAGTGTTTGAGTGAGTGTGAAACTTCTCAGTGGCAAAACAGGCTTTAAAAAAATTACCTGACCTCAGGTATTTTTTTGGTTAACTTAAAAAAAATCCCATTTTATTTTGTCATTCAATTCTGATACAACGCTAATGTTTCATGCAGCATCCACTGAAGTCACACCACACACCTTGAGTTTCTGAACTTGTAATACTTGTAATTTGGAGGGGAACTTCTGGTGCTTTTTTGTCTTTCCTCCCATTCTCCCTAATGGGAGGATTCTGGTTGCAGAATCAAGTCTCTGAGAGCTTAGTGGTGGAAGGTTTGGGCTCCACTTTACCATATTTGTGTGTATTTCTTGTCCTTTGTATATATTGCCTTGGGAATAGCTAGTGAAAGCTAAACAAAATTTCAACACATGGTTGTATTTGCTAGAAGCTGAGACCTGTCATTATTCCTTTTTATCATAAAATCACCAAATACTTATCAACCATTCTCCTTCTAAGATAAATTTAATTACATCATGCCTTCCTTCAAACCTATATTGAATTTACTATCTGCTAAAAATATCAATTTTAAGAAATTCTTGTGTACAGTTATGAATGGCAGAGTATAGCATATGGTAAACCCAGAAGAGGTCATTAGTGCAGCTACATGGTTATTAACTGCCATATTGTTGGCTATATGTAAAAGTTGTTTAACAATTTGCTAAGCCCCAATCAGGTATTCAGTCATGTGATGATGCTGAGAAGACACATACTAGCAGGTAGCTGAAGCAGCACAGAATTGGACCTTTCATCTTCTTCGGATATCCTTTTCAGGACAATTCTGAAAAAGGAGAGGCTGGATGATCAACCACCATCAGGGAAAACAGCTCAGTTTTCTTCACTGCTTTGCTACTCTATCACCAGCAAGAAATAATCTGGTTTGTTCTGTTTTCTCTGTTATTTTCACTAAGAGAGGTGTTGCCAGTAAGCAGGAAAAGGATAATAATGTCAGCTGGTCAGATAGTGTCATTAGGTGTCTGGGAACACGATCACCTTTTCCAATGAGAAATTTTGTGTTGATGCAAGAAGGGGAATTTGTCCAGACTGTCTAGTGATCTGATGGATACCTGGAATTTAGCAAATGGTTCCCACACTAGAGCATGTCAGTTCCAAAGTGCATGTGGAGCGAGCACATGGGTTATGCTGTAGCATGCGCTTGCACCTATCCGAAATAGGAAATCCACCCAGAAATAGAAGGTCTTAGAGTCAGGACAAAAGTCCCCTGTGACAAACTGGAAAAATGTCTGTATCATTTATTAGTGGATCTGATATTGGTTTCTTGTCCAGTTCTGTGTTGCTGCTTTCTTGAATAAGCAGCAGTCTATAAAACATAGTTATAGAACATAAAAGGGAAGGAAAAACAACAAGGTAGATAGAAAAGTCAATACTGACCTTCTAAGATAACAGAGATTAGGGAGAATTTTTTGATCTAGCCTCCAGAAAGGGCAGAGACCCTGTGTTTAGGTATGTCTGTGAACACCTAAAAAAATCATAAGCAATAACTGGCTTTTAAACTAGCCTTTTAAAAAATGAATCTTTCAGTGTTCTGGAGGAGTTGCTTTTGTGTGGCATTAAATCGGAAGGCAGCTCTGGCAGGGCCAACCCTGTGGTGGCCCTAGGGACCTCGGCTCGGCCTCGCGCGGCTCTCAGGGCGCGGGGCAGCTGCCAGGCTCGGCAGAGGCTGCTGAGCCCACCGCGAGCAGCAGGGTTAAGGGCTCGCGCGCTGCTCCTCCTGGGAACGTGGACGCTTCCCTGTGGGACGCAGCTTAGGCACGTTGACCCAGGGTTGTACTTTGAGTGGGGCACAAGAGGCAGTGAAGAATTAAATTTCCATGCTAGATAAAGAAAGTCCGCAGACCTGGCACTCAGGATGTTGCATTACAGGACCCTGCAGTCCGCAGGGGAGCCGTGACAGCCCCGTGCTCAGGGGCTCCTCTTGGCCCGAGTTGGATTTTGCTGGGCTGTACATATGGGCCCTGCAGTTTGCTCTCCTGCCCCCTCTGTCCTGAGCAATTTCCTCATAGGTGGGGGGCTCCTTCCCTCTTGTGGCATCGCTGCCTCTGGCAACAGCTCATCTTGCTCCTTATCTACCAGCTTTTGTACCTCTGAACATAATGGTATCCACTGAAGGTATGAACAGTAATTGGAGATAAAATGAAATTTGTTAATAACCTTAATAACCTCTGACTCAAAATGTTCCTTACCCACACGCTATACATATACCTACCTGTTGCATAAAATAACAAAACTTAATGTAGCAAATGCAAAATCCTAGTCAATTTGCCTGTATTTGTATTTTGTACAGTAGGAAAGATGCAGAGGAAATACTTGAAACCCACTGAACCTTTCAACTGCTGCCATCCTTCAATAAAATAAGTGATAAATAGACATGTAGAAAACATGTTTGTTTAAGTGAAGGATAATGCAACTCCAAGATGTAAAGATGTAAACTTATGGATGATATGGTGTCTCAGATTTGCTTTATTGCATTGGGTTGGGAACTGCTTCTTTGCAAAGTCATTAATGCAATGAATGTTCTTGTCTCATGAGTATTCACTAATTGGTTGTTGCCCAGATTGCTTCAGTGCATCAACCTTTCTTGGATTCATGGGGTAAAGCTTTATTTTATACAATCTTATTTGTAGGGATTGATGTTCACATGTTGAAGCACAAAAATAGTGTTAGATAAACTGTGTGGTATGTTTGATCCTGTTGTCGGGACAGCATTTTATGAAGCATCCTTCATGTAGTAATATGCCACGCTATACAGAGTATGGAAATTCAATGGACATTTCTGTAGAACCCAGAATTAAAGAGAGAAGAAGGGCAGAGACTTAAAGACAGAAAGAGCTGCCCGAGTAAAAGAATTATTGTGAACCGTGACGGCATCAAGTCAAGGGCTGGTTAGAGCAGAATTAATGGACAA
>JAVCKT010022128.1:0-27922 GCA_032273925.1 Rhynchotus rufescens
CCTAAAGCTGCCCGTCCCCACAGCATCGTGCAGCTTTACTATCTGCATACCTGCAGGAGCTTTACTACCAGCTACCAGCTTTTTAATGGCTGAAGCCTCAGGGCAGCAGTTGCAGAAAACCAGATGTATCACAATGCTGGTCCAATTTCTTCCATGGGTCAGTCTTTCAACAAAACTGAGGGTGCAAGGTCTGACAGCTTAGCATCCTTTCCTTCTTTTTCCCTGTACAGCCTCCTAAGCCCTCACGTTGTAGGTGCTGGCAAAGAGTTAGCAGTGCTGCAGTGCTCCTGGCTACCGCAGAGGGCCAGGGCCCCTGGCACTGCCGCTGCTGCAGGGATCGGGGCCAAGGAAGCCAGGAGCAGTGAGGACATCATCACCTCCCACTGTCTGCGCGAGTACAGAGGAGACACTATTTGAAGACACAGAAAATTCACCAACAGCTGCGAGCCGATGAGTCACACAGACGTATGTTAGCTCCTACTTTAAAAGACTGCACAACAAAGGAAGGGGGGTATATCAAAGGCCCAGATCCTCAACCCGTGTAAATCATTAAACTCCACTGCCCTTGTTGAGCCACTGTGATTGTTGCGGCTGTGACTCACGTGGGATGCTACGGGGAGCTGGAAAAATCAAACAGTCCTTGCAGAGCTTTATGTTCACAGGGATGCTCTACCCCAGCACTGCTGGTGGCAAGGGTTAGGGTCGCCTCCCAAGCGGTCTGTTTTGTAACCGCTGGGGACAAAAGGCAGTGCCCTTGCTAGACCCCTCACTGGGGATCACTGGAGAGAGTTCTTGGTCTGAATGGAAACACAAGTGTCCCCTGAATTATAGAGAAAACGCTTTGGTGAAAGCAGCATTAGCTACTCACGGTCCAGTTTGGTGCTGCCAAAATAGTGCCTTTTTGTGTCATTTAACTGGCATGCAACAGTCCCCACCACCAAACTAAACAGACAATTTAATTCCTTCAGCACTTATGGACAGATCTGCTACTGAGCAACACTGCAAGTGCCATTTGTCAACACAAATCTGTTCCCGACTTCTTCTCACCTCTCTGAAATAATTTCCACATTACAAAAACACAAAAGGGTGCTAAGTTTGGATCCGCAGAACCTGATTCACCATCTGTTCAAGCTACAATCTCCAAAAAGCCAGGGAGAGCCAAAGAGCACCCAATAGGAAGCTGAGGACAAGGTCCTCCCAGCAGCTGCCTGAGGAGAGAGCAATGTCGTTGGGTTCCTCCTCAAATACTTTTCCTGCAAAGTCTGGATCTCTTAACCTTGGCTTAGATCTAGGCTTATTTTTAGAAGCTTGAAAAAGCTGTCCTACAATGAAGTGCTTTTCACTTCCAGTTTTAGACATCATATCCTTAGCTTGAATGCAATCACCAGCTGAGAGGTTGAAGAATGACTAACACTCCAGTCAAGCCATCAATCCCTTCTGCTTTTGCCCTGCCACCTCAGCAGGCGCCAGGACCCTGAGCCCTGGGTGCTGCAGGTCGGCACCTTCTACTCACCCATCTTTGGAGAGGTGATGCCGGAAGAAGTCATTGGCTGCCAGTTTGATGGCCTTCTCTGGCGTCACTAGGGTCAGGTTCACCGCAGCCCCTAGGGAAGGAAGAGATGAGAGGAGCACTGGAGGAGGAGAATAAAGCACCTGTTGCCTGGATCACTCATGAGTTTGTCACAAATCCTGCTCAAAACCAGGGACAAAGATGGGAAAGAGTTCCCAATGCACCAAAAGGATTTAGAAATATAACGCACCACTGGAGTTTAATAAGATTTCTACCTCCCAACACTTTTTTTTTCTGCAAACATCCCCTGACATACTTCAATTCCAGTTGCAAGAGGCTTTCTGTAATTTCTTTAGCTTCACAACTACCACCTCTCACCATGCATATACACATCCCTTTCTCCCACCCGGAGATGCACTCCTATGTATTTCAGAGGGATGTAGATCAGGCCTTCAAGAAAGGAGGGCAAATAACCAGCCTAGCTCTTTTGGGAATATTTTGTGAAGCTGAAAAGCAGAATACACCCCTTCTCGCCTTCCTGCTACTGATCCAGCATCTCCCAAACCCATGCACTGGTGCTCTACAAAAAACAGAATCCCTGAAATATTTAGACGCCAGGTCAGGATGCTCTGCAGAGACTTCAGCCAGCTCTGCACCAGCCCTTTGGGTTAGGAGACTGTCCTTGTATGTCCTTGCTGGGTGTCACCGGCAGAGCAGCCACTCGGTTGGGCTGGAAAGTGCCTTCTTGTCCATCCCAAGCTGCAGTCAGTGCAAATTTCCCTAGGGACAATGGGGACAGGACATAAACAAGGCCTTGCTGCCACCTCCCACAGAGGTGCTGCTTTGCCAAGAGCAGCGGAAGGCAAATCCCCACATTGTGCCTGCCACAATGAAGAGCCTGTGCGGCCTGCTCAGGGTGGCATTAGTGAAACACGAGGGCTTGCACGCCGAATAAACGGCCATGTCTTTGGGAAAACAAGAAGAGAAAGAACAAAATTAAAAAAAGAAAACCCCACAGCTGCTACTTAACGTCCACTGAAATAAAGAAAGGAAGGAAAAACTAGCAAGAAAGGGAAGCGAGCAGCTTGATTCCACGTGCTGACGTCTTCCAGCAACCGAGGGCTTTCACATCCATTTTCTCCTCCAATTGCAAATAAAGTAGAAGGGGAAAAGAAAAGAACATCGTACACACACAAAACATAACGAACCTGAGTTTTCTCCTACATCTTTGATATTTTCTGTAAAGCTGCTTAGCAGAGAATGGATAATCCCTGTCCTCAATAATCCATAACAGCTTCAACTCACTGGAGGAAGAGAAATTAGATACTTCAGCTGTTGTCTGTGCACCTTCCAAAGTGTTTTCTACCATTTTACAAAACTGTAGCTCTTAAAATTCTAGCTATGCCAATAAATCTATTTCCCTAATGAAAACTAACCTCAGTCTACAGGCAGAGCTATATGTACCTAAAGCGGTGGCAGATGGGGTCAGAAACGAAAGACAGTCAGGAAGGCAGGAAAGGCCTGAGGCAGCAGCCGAGCTCTCGGGGGCAGCAGCCGAGCTCTCGGGCGCAGCTCGCTCGGGGTTGCCCTTCCTGCTCGCGGTTGGGTTTAGCGCTCGCAGACGTCAGAGTGCCCTGGGCATCCGACCGACACGCTTGGAGATCGCAGCCCCTCGCTGGGGAGAAAACCTACGTGCAGACGAGTGCTGTGGGGCAGAGCCGAGGTGGAGCAGCCGCCAGCGCGCGCGCCGCTTCCTCTGCCAGGTGGGAAAGGAGCACGGTGGGAATCGGCGCGCTGCAGGCGTGACTCCCCGGCTATTAGCAGGGTACACCGAAGCCTGAAAACCTCTGCGTGACCCTGGCAGCCCCGGATACTTTTGGCAGGCAGCGTGTGAACTGGGGGATGACGTGGCAGGTATTATTAGCAGTGTGTTATGAATGTATACGGGGCACGGTGCCGCCGAGCAGCAAAGTGGATTTGCCCTTAGTCCTCGGGCTCCTGCACAGCCAGGCAAACGGCTGGGCTGCACCACAGCGTGTGTCTGCGCGCGTTCCCGGCGCACGGGGGGACAGCAGCAGAGTGGAGGGAGGGCTCCTGCTCTCCCAGACACCCCTCCACTCGTGTCCATGTAGTGCAGTGAGCCACGAGAAACTGCAAATTCATTTGTTTGGCACCACATCTGATGGCAGCACAGAGACACTGCCTGAGCACAAGTACTCAGTACCACCCTGCTCTGGGACCTAGCTTCTACCTAGATACTAGGGGAAAACTGTAGAAAATCCTCTCCTCTTTCTGGGAAAAAAAAAAAGAAAAGAAGCACCCCTAACTTTAGGGAAAGAGCTTGAGAGCAGTGTTGGGATGGCCTTACACACCACGCAGCTTACTGTGCACAGTGACTGTGTGCCCACTTGCACTCTGTAATATATCATGAGAGAAGAGAAGCAGCCCATAAACTCAGGTCTCTCTCGATGGCAGCAGAAGCTTTTATTTGTACGTGAAAGAGACCTGGAGCTGCTGGGTGAAATGGCTGGGCCTGGGCAGATATCTCTCCTCTTACAGATCCATGGGCTCTGTGATAGGGACAACCGATGTCCGCAAAAGAGCTGGAGCTCCTCACAAAAGCCCTATCCAAACTCAGCTCCCACTTCCAGGAGGAATCAGAGGTGACAAGCAGGTTTAGGCAGACACTAATCACAGAGTGGTGGCTTCGTTCCTCACTAAAAACAGCAGCAGTAGCAGCAGCCAGCTTCTGGGAAAAAGCAAGGGAGGAAGCAGTGCAGTTACCCTGGGGTGGAGCCTGCCAGGCTGCTCCGGCTTATTTGCCTTGTGTGCTCCCAGGAGGCTGGTGCAGAGCAGCCAATCCACCCGCAGCATCCACCCCACTCCCCCGAAACGCCCCCCAACAAACTGGGCAGGAGAAACTGCCTCAGCGGCCAGCGCGGGCTCCTAGGAAAGCCAGCACCAGAGGCCGTGTCCCCACGGAGGCGCTGGCAGGAGCCGCTGCCGGCGGCATCGCTCCCACAAGGACCTCTTTAATCATTGTTCTCTAATCTGACTTTCTCAAGGAATTAATGCCACAAATAATGCTATCTGAACCCTGCAAGATAAAAACTGTATGTTCAGGTAGTTATATGCTAATATATAAAAAGAACCAGAGGCTGAGTGTCAGATAAACCCACCGGACTCTGCTGAAGGCCAAGAAGGTTTCCCGTATGAGAAGAACTATGAGAAGACTCAGAATTTGGCCTGCGCTTTTTCTCTCTTCCACATCTTAACAAAATTTCCAGGACTTTGTGTATATATTTGGAAAGGTGTCACATTAACTGAGTAACTCCTTACTGCAAGAGACAGCAAGGGACCAGGAGATTTATTGCAGGTTAAAGCACAATGCTAAAGCAGCTGGAAGTCCAATGTGAGCCAATCCTCTTTTTTCTTCTTTTGTCAGCCCCAAGGGAATTTTGTCCATAGAAAGGCTTTTTTTGTTTTTTGGTTTTTTTCTCCTGCAAAGTAGCCTGTCTTTATACTTGCACAAAGCCTTGAGGCATGCTCGAACTAGCCAAATTTGGAAACAAGTTACCAAGCAGACAGGGCAGCAGGCCTGACCATGCTGGTGTTTCACATGGGCTTGGGAATTAATTCAATTACCAACCACTAAAGTGCGGTGATTGATACCACTGAAAAACGGCAAGCTTTTCTATTACCCTTCTGAAAAAAGTCTGTGTGTCCAGGATGGGAGAAGAACACACATACAGAGACCCAAAACAAAGCCCAGCAGCTTTGTTTAAACTGCCAGTAAAGTCGGGCTCAGGCAAACAGCAAGGTTTATCACCAAAACAGCCATGCAGATGACTCAAGTCTTTGATGGCAGAGCTGAGCAGACACCTGGCATTGAGTTTACAAAAATAAACTGCTGCTGCAAGATGCACTACGGCATCTCTAGCAACATCTCACAGGTCTAGGATATTACTTTCTCAGGTAGAGAATATGAGTTTCTTTCCACTTATGCAGCCAGGGCTTCCAAAGCAAAAGTCAAGCAATGCAGGAGGAGCATGTTGCCTGACTGGGCTTTACTTACCCCTATACATGCCAAAGTAGCCCTCTGACCGGATCGTTTTAATGAGGCAGTCAGACCTGCAAGCCAAACAGAGAGAGAGATAAACCATGGAGCTCAAAAGAGGGTGGGAACAGAGAACACAAATCTCTCCAAGGGGTTTTCATTTACAATCCGTCAGCAAACCCCTGAGCCGAGAACGGAACAGTGTCAGCTGCTCAAAGTGCCATTGTTTGAGCTTGAGTTGGATTTCAGCCCCTAATTCACCAGGCTTTGAAACCCCCGGCTTGCCCTACACGCGCGCTGTCTGCTTTCTAACACAAAAGGGAAAAATGTTACGACGAGGGCTATTTATCCAGGGTCCCCTCTGGCAAAGGCACGTGGGATGCTGTAACAATCATATTCTGTTTGCGCCTGTTTTTAAATGAGGCTCTGCAGGGGGAAAGCCGGGGGAACAAACCCCCAGAACACTTGACTTACTTCATGAAATGTGACACAGGGCACACAAACATTAGCTGACCTGAACACGCAGTCATCCGTGACCTCCTACTATGATTAAAAGCGCTTGCCCTTAACGCACGGACTCGCTGCAGGCAACAAGGCCGGTTGCCCTGGGGAGGGAGCGCCTGAGGGGAGACCTGTCACCTTCTTTTCTCTTAGCTGTGTTTATTTTTAATTGGAAAACTCTGCAGAGCACCGGAGCCGCTCAAAGCGTTTTGAGCGAGCGCTTCTGACCCAGGCGACGCGCGGCGCAGGACGGCAGTGCGGGGGCCCAGGCCAGCCTCCCACCCACTGCCTAGGGATTGCTCCATGGTTTTTTGGAAGGGGCAAGTGCTTGTCGCGGCTGCAGGGAAGGGGTGCACGTGCATGCACGTGTATGTAATTAAGGAACAAATGGTTCTTGTACGTGGTAAGGGAAGCGTAGCTGCCTGGAACATGGATACAAGTCTGAGAGATGTGGCAAAAGAAGGAGAATCTTCGTCTGTGCTCCGAAATGACAGCCCAGGCCCTGGGAGGCGGGTGTCCAGCACAGCCCCTGCAGCCAGCACACGGCCAGCTCCGCCTGGGCTCTCCTCAGTGGCCTCCCCTCTTCTGCTGAGGCAGGACACTGGAAGGCTCAGTGCTATCTGGAGGCAGACAGCATGCAGATCTAGCCCTAGAGACTGTTTCTATAGGAGCCCAGCAAGTCTTTCCAACTATTCATTGCACATCTACTGATCATACTGCACCTCTCTCATGCAGCAACACTGCCCCTGGGGAAAGAGCAGCGAATAAACATTTCCTGTCCTAATGGGCCAAAAGGAGGAACCATCCAGGGACAGTACTGAACTTCTTGCCACTTTCCCAGACAGACTGTGTCACCCACAGCCACTACAGGATGAGGTAACAGCAGTGGAGAGACACTGACAGGCATCAAACTCAAGAAGTGTGGCCAGAGCTCCAACCTCCACCCGGCATTAGCTTAAAGTGATGCTACCCAGGTGTGCCAGTCTCCCTCGCATCCCTAACAGTAGACACACAGCCCTCCACATCTCTCACAATCACAGGCACATCTGTGCACTGGGAACATTTGTGCCTTCACAGTCTGCAGTATGTGATCTTTTGGATACAAGACTAATGGGGAAACTGCAGTGTGTGCCAATCTGTGTTCCCTCAGAAGGGTTGCATGCAGTGCCCTAGGCCAGGAATAGGCCTTTTTTTTCAATTGATAAGGTAAAGCAAAGGATTGTTGTCTCCAAAAGTTATGGACAATAGTTATGGACAGTTACAGAAGCAGAAGAGAGACAGAAATTCCCTCCTGCACCTAGCTGCAGCACAGCAGAGAAGCGAGACAGGCCCCTTGGATTTTAGTCCAGAGCCCTCCTGCTCTTTTGGCCAGTGCTGACAGCAGAGAACATGCTGCCCTCAAGCACAAGACAAAATAAAGAGACATGCCCTCAGCAGAGGTCTCACCTGCTGAGAGAGCTCAGCAGCCTCAAGAGCTGCTTTATTTGTTCTACCAGCTTGTTTCAGGCCCTTGCTTTCCCGGGCACAGCCCGGCATCTGGAAACACGATCTCGTGTGAGCGTGGCAGCAAGGCAGCAGGACTGGGCGCGCGAGCCCTGGCCAAGGCGCCCGCGCCCACGTAGGTACTCACATGCTGCTGTACATCCGCTGCCCATTCTGCTGGTTCTGCAAGCGCGTCTTTGCCAAGTCAATGGGAAATACACAGGTGACGCCGATGAGCCCAGCTATCCCTCCATTGATCAGCTTGGCAGGTAAACTGTAAGGGGAGAAGGCACACAAAGGCACATGTAT
The DNA here is from genome assembly GCA_032273925.1 of Rhynchotus rufescens. Taxonomy (NCBI): domain Eukaryota; kingdom Metazoa; phylum Chordata; class Aves; order Tinamiformes; family Tinamidae; genus Rhynchotus; species Rhynchotus rufescens. The sequence goes on from JAVCKT010022128.1 coordinate 7,860, forward strand.
TGGCACTGAGATAATTTGAGGTGAGCGAAAAGGGAAACAACACTGCCCTTTTACGACCAAAAAAACTAATCCACTACTGTGCAACGATGCTGTCCCTCCCTAGCACACAGGGAGCTCTGTCTCAAGGCAGATGCAGACAACACGCTGCCTTTCCATCCTGTTTCGGTCCTGTGAACATGTCAAGGCTCCCGTGCTCCTAATGTCACAAGACACTTATCAGACAAACACCAAAACCAAAAAACTCACATTAGCCATAAGTGCAGCATCACCAAGACTTGGCCTTGTCCCTCAGCTCAGGGATGCCTGCAAAAGCTCAGAGGCACTGGCACAGGGGACAGGGAAGGTGCAAAAGTATTGCTCCCAAATCCTCCCCTCTGCCTCTTTTCCAAGCAGCCTTCATCTCTGCTCCCTTCCAGCCATGGGACCAACTCCACTCCGCTCTCGCAGTGCCTGGAGACCTGCTGAGAAAGAATCCCTGCAAGCAGCAGCCAGGATTCATTCTGAGAAGGAAAATGAAATTTGGCATCATATCCAAACAACAGGGAGCGGGAAGAGAAAGCTCCCCAGGCCCTAAAGGCTCCTGTAGACTCTAGAGGAGAAAAACAGCGCTGGACCACCTACCAACTTCACACGGCATCGCAGCCAGCAGTGCTGCGGGCAAACGCGTTCCAGCACTGCCAACAGCTGCTCTCCTAACGGGTGGCTCACGGCACGGGAACCGCTAACGGAGCGGGAGTGCCCAGCTGGCGGCCAAGGCGCCGGCAGCCACCGAGCCGGGCAGCTGCTTCCCGGCTGCTCCGGAGCCGTGGCCTGGGGCAGAGCCCCCGCGAGCTGGCGCCCCGGCCAAACCGCAGGGCTGGCTGCGCACAGACGTGAGCTCAGACCTATGGGGGAAGGCAAAGCCTGGCACATGCGCCAAAACATGGTGCTTTTCCACCCGCCTTTAGATTCCCACAGGGAATTCTTGGAACCTGCCACTGGCTCCAAGCTAGAGCCAGAGCAGCGAAACGCAAGCTCCGAGCAAATTCAATTACGCCAAACGCCCAGCATTTACATGCTCGATAAACCACCACGCACAGACACAAAGGCAGCCTGTTTGAGGCAGCTCCCTGCAATAAAGCCCAGGCCACGGCTCCCTGCACATGGGATGTGTTGGATATTAACCAGAAGGCTGACGGCCGACCCAGATTGAGGCCAGGCGAGCAGGCTCCAGTGATACCATGGGATCACCTGCAAGGCTGAGCCCTGTTGTTGCAGACCCGGTACACTCCGTGCTACCGGGGTGACATCTGCCATGTCCTGCTCCAAGTGGGAGCACAGGCTGGAATCATCATGGGGAAAAGCAGTGGCGAGACTGGCCATGACGCAGCAGGCTGAGGCTCTGCAAGTGCTTCCACACAGAGGCCTTCCCATGGGCTCTGCAACGACAGCCGATGGCAGAGGATCGATAACTGGCCATGGAAAGAGCCTCTCTGATCCAGGCCTGGCAGAAAGGCAGGGTGTGAAGACTAAAGTTTTAACTGGAGATCTCTCTGGGGAAAGCAGAGAGGAGGAGTATACACACATACACACACACACACACACACACACACACACACACATAAACAGCACATCTTGCCCATAAGTGCGAAGAGAGAGGCTTGACCCTCCAAGAAATTCCCTGCATGCTCCTTTTGCAGGCAGTGTGAGTTGCTCTCTCCTCAGCACCCACGCTGATGCAGCTCGCACGTGCAGCCCTGGGGCTGGCACAGCTGGCAGAAGAGATGCCAAGGATGTGCAGACAGACCCAACCTCAGCCCCAACTCACAAGCGAGACGATGCTGACAAAGATTAAAACTGAGCCCAGTACGTTAGAAAGTCATGCCCAAATTAGCGTATGATCTCAGAGCTGTGCCATGCTCCAAGGTTTCACCCTCTCGAGACTGCAGCCTCGGGGATCTCCACACTACAGCCTGAGAAGGAAACAGATATGCTTGTGAACTCCTCCGCTCATTTCATCTCAGGGTAAGGGAAAAGTTCAGCAAACAGTGGGCTTCACATCCCAGCTTTCTCCTCATCTAACCCACAGCACAACTGAATGCTGCTCATTCAGGCTAAGGCTAGAGACCAGATGAAGGTCTCATCGAGAGGGAGACTCCACTGCGAAGCAGGTATTTCAAACAGACTCCAGCCAGTGCACAGTGCACAGTGTCCATGCAGAGCACACAAGATGGGATCTCATAGGATTGCCTAAGATTAATTCCAAAGTCACTGCTGGTAGGTGACAGACTGCAACTTACAAAAGCCATCTCTGGTCTTGGTGTTGCCACGGTGTGTGTCTGTGTGTCCCTGAAACACCTGGAGCAGGCAGACACTTGCCTCTCTGCTTGTTCCAACAGCAAAATCATCGTAGCATTTACATCAGGTGGGAGTGAGACACAGACTCGTGGCAAGCATGTTGCCTGCTGGTACTGCAGGTGCAAAAGATTCACTAATTTCAGCACAGACCCCAACAAGAAAGGGGAATAGTCTGATGTGTCTGAGCAAGTCAAAGAAGCTGGAGCAACACGGGCTGCAGTGAGCCTCTCATCCTATCTGTGGATAAGAAATCCTTGCTTAACACTCCCACTGCAGCCGAATCCAACAATTTAGCTTCCCCCGTGAGCACTGTGGAGAGACTGGAACAGGCAGATAATGCGGCAGCACCTGGGGAACAGCTCTCCTCACGCTCAGATGAAGTTACATAGGCAGAACTGAGGAAATTCAATGCTCTTCATCTCACCTTACAGCAAACTACTGCTGTGGATTTTGGTCTTTTGGTCTCAATTTGCTAGGGGATGACAGACACAGACTAGCAAACAAATACAGCCACTTGCCCACTTTTACACCAGAAGGAAGAGGAAGACCCCTCAGTTCTCCTCATCCTCCTCTCAGCTCTTTCACCAGACCGCATAGCCAGCAGGCTCCTGTTCTCACTGCCAGAAGCACACTGGAAAGCTGGAGGAGATCCTGGAGGACACATCTCCCCTGCCTCAAAATACCTGGGTCCCCTCCGCATCAAACAGCCCCCGACATCTGCTCCTTTCACTCTGCAGAGGCTATCAGGGCCCTGCACCTGCCCAGCTTTACACGGGTGAATTTCAGCGTTTGCTCTGGCGCTACAACAGAACAGTGCCAAGTGCTCCTGAAATCACAGAGCTGATGACAGGCAAATTTAGACACATAAACACTGCAACGCTGCGTTGTTATCAGTGCAGCTCAGCACTGCCTTCGCTCCCAGAAGGGAGAAGGGTGGGAAGAATGAAAAGGAAAATAAAACAAACTGTGGCAAACACTGAGCAAGGGCAGCCCTCCCTGCTAAAGCATTCAAATGTGGCCAAATCCCAGCCCTCTGGCACCAGATAACATTCACCCACTGTGCTAGGCCACCCACTTGCCTCCTGCCCTGAGATGGTAATTCGGGAAGGTAGGGGTTAGAAGAAGGGCACAGAAAAAGATGAATCCCAAGGCATGTAGGAGTCACTTATCTGGAGCAACTTCACAAGCAGCAGAAAGCAAAACCCGCTTGCAGGACTGTGCAGATCTGACTCAGCTCCTAGGAAGCTAATGGCAGGGTCAGGGCGCCTGAGAGCAAACAGGACACTTAGAGTCTTTTCTAAAAAGACATCCCGATTCACTTCCAAGCAGAACTCACATCCAGCCTTTACGTGTGCCAGGACCAAGGCTCTTAAAGTCCTGCTGTGCAGTTGAGTGTCACCAGCTATTTTAAACTTGGCAACAGCCACACATTGATACTTCACGTTCCTACAATCACTCAAGCCATCAATGGCCTTAGAGGAAGGGCTCAAGTAAGCATCTCTGCGGAGACTGCAATGAAAAGCATCAGATAATCAGCTGGTCAAAGAGCTGGCTTTGCTCCCTCAGAGGCTGATGTCAGCAGGCCAACCTGACCTTTGAAAGGTGAAGCAAAAAGGAACTTGGGCATGCAAGGGAAAAGCAAAGGCAAGAAAGAAATGAGCAGTGAGAAGAAAGCTGGAGAAAACAGAAATGTGACAAAATGAGAAGGACAAACAACAGGAGAGAAGCAAAGACTGAAGAAACAGTTGAGAGAGGAGCAAAGAAGGAATCAGAGCAGTTCACAGCAATAAGAAATGATCAAGGGATCTCCTCTAGCCTCCTGTATCACAAAACAGATTGAGCTTGAAAGCCTAGAAAAATCCAAAGCAAAAAAGCAAACAAACAAAAGCCAAACAAATAAACAAACCAATTTGACAATTAAAAAGAAGTTACCTGATCTGTTTATCAGCCATTTAATTCAAACTTGAACTCGTTAAGAAATAGGTTTGTTCCTTCCAGTTGCTTCTTAACTTCCTCTTCAGTCACTGCTTCTTAAGGGCTCAGGGTTTCTTCCTAGGAGCAGAGACCAAGGAGACAAAAGTTGAGAACCAGCCACTTGCACTGTCCTGCAGCTCAGGTCCTTCTGGGCAGGCTGTGGAAGAAGTGACTCAGAAGAGCACCCGGTCCATCTATCCCCTGGCTGCAACGGGGAGGACAGGCCAGCAGCCGTGTTCAGCCACCAGCTTCAGAGAGAAAGACAGGTCAATCACACAGCTCCCTCTTAAGAGAGACAGACCTTCCCAAAGAGGCCTTCTCGCTGCTGACGGTGAAAAGCCACTGCAGGGCAGGCAGGGTCCAGCACGAGGACGGGCAGCAGCAAGGCAGCACGTGAGCTCTGTGTGGCCCTGTGCAGCAGCAACGCCTACAGCCTCTCATGTCCCACCCAACTGGACAGCCCATGTCCCAGCCCATGCCCAATCTTGTGCCAACGCGGTCTTGGAAATAGCACCCAACCCTCCTCACTGTAATTACATGACTTTGCACTTTGCACCGTTTCTTGCCACTAGTGCCTGCTGGCATTGCACTGACACTGCAAGTCTGAAGGAAACTGTTCTCTGGAGGACACATAGTGACTTGTTTTTTTCAAGAGGAGCTGGCTGATGTCACCTGGCTGCTCTCCAAAGCGCTGCTCCCGAGCTGCCACCTGAGTGCCGAGCCAGGAGGAAATCTCTTCGCCTTCGGCATCACGAATGAAATTTGCCCCCCTTGACCACAGAAGGTTTCCTAGGCTATGGTGGTTCAGCAAGGTGGCTTTTGGGCTTCAGCTCTTGGATTAAGTGAGACTAAATCTCCCTTTCCACTTGGGTTCCCAAATTCCTCCTCTTTTACACCATGCTACTCTCTTCCCTGTCCTTGTGTGATCCCTTGCAGCCATCTTCTTCCCTGCTCTTGAGGAAGCATGCCTTAAAAATCTCCAGAGATCAGCTAAGATCCTCCCTGCATTTTCTGAGTGAAAAATCACATAAGCCTTTCTCTGCATGTTTTTTTTTTCAAATATATATCCACAAGAGTAGTTTGTTTCCCTGTCAATTTAATCAGAATGAGACCCCAACATAAAAACATACACAAACACAGAGACCAGTGAGACCAGCTATTGTTTTAAGTCTGCAACCCCGGTACATAAAAGCCCTGAACCGTGAAAACTCACTTGATAACATCTCTGCCTGGCATAGGATATTTGTGTTGACTGATGCAGCTCTGGACAAAATCTCTGCAGAGAGCAGAATTCCAGGGCTGCTCCCGGCATCCCGCGGTATCGACTGCCTCGGTGCGGTGCACCCGGATCCAGGCAGGGAAGAGGCTACACGGCCACCAAATGCCACCACTAAATATTGCCCCCCTAGCACAGGTAACCCAGCTAGGGGGTGAGCAAAGGCAAGGAAGTGGGGGCATTTCCTAGCGGACACAACCACTTGATAAATGTTTATACTGCACCTGGCAGGACCCAGGGATTTTAATGCAGTTAAGGATTTCCACTGAGGTGGAAAACTGACTTGAGCTCTGTTTAGACAGAGCTATAATAGGAGATCTCTGTTTGCAAAACAAACCCAAAGCCCCTGCAAACTCCACCTGAGCATGTTGCTGGGCACAACAGTTCCTTTAGCCCTTCAAAAACTGGCAACCTATGAAGTCTCAGGTGCCCGGCTGGGTGGGTTCTCACCAGACCCCAGTCCCTCCCAGGGCAGAAAAATAACTATAGTAGAAAACTATACACTATACATTTATCCTATGCAGGAAAGAAATTAGGCAGAGACTGATGAATATCCTCCCAGGAATGCAGTGCTCTTTGGAGCCAAAAAATGCTCTTTGGAGCCAAAAGGTGGTCAAGCAGCACTTGTGCAGTCAAACAGCTTCAAAATTCTATTTATTTATTTAACCAAAAAGAGAAACAAGGTTGGGGGGAGGTCTTGCCTGATCCTGAGAAGCCCCAAACAGCACCTGGACCATCATCCACCTGAAAATCTCTATGTTAGGGCCACGTGGATGAGGGCACTGCTGGCACCGTCCACGACGCAAGTAACGCAGGCGTCTGGAGAAAACTGGTAGCAGGGAGGCAAGAAAACAAAACAAAAAAAAAAAAAAGCAGAGGCCTTCCCTAAATCGAAGGAGATTGGGAAGCCCTAACAGAAGGGGATTCCTAAATCACATGAGCTGTAATTAAGAGAGTAAGAGCTGCAGAAGCGATGAATTACATGGCATTAATTCCTTCCTAGAGTGCTGTTAACACAGCGAGGCATGGATTAATGCCCCATTACCCACACGCCAGGATCTCCCTTCGACATTTATTAAAATGATGGAGCAAATTACCTTCAGGAGGACGTGCGCGTGGCAGCGTGGGGAAGCACCTCAGCACTAGGTGGAAGAGTGGCACGAGATGCTGCACGAGAGCTGCACTGCCCTGGGCAGCTCCCCTTGCTCAGGCAGGGCCTTGAGTCCAGGGATGCACCCCTCCTAACACCCTGTGCTGGATGCAGGCAGACAGCCCTCTGCTCACAACCCAGCATGTCCCGCTGCTTTGCCCCAGCCCTTCCAAAGCGCAGGAGCCTCCTCAAGCCAGTCTCACCCCACAGATGGCCATGCCCAGAGACAGCACCAGCAAATCCAGGTATCTCAGGGGGTACCACAACCAGCTTCAGATGGATCTGGTGTTTAGAACCTCCGTCCCTGGCAAAACCAACCTTTTTGCTCCTCTTCCTTGCCCACACAGCACACACTCCCTTGCACCTACCTTACCCAGCTGTGTCCTCCCTGCCTGTAAGGAGGCCTTCTTCAGGACAGCCAACCGTCACACACCTCAGACCAGCAGTACGGCACTAAGAGCCGCGCATGGGGCTGGACTATTAACCTTTGATTCTCCTCCTTATCACCTGAAGGAAAAGCGCTTACTGGAGAATTACAGCCCCTTCTAGGGCATGGGCTGGGTGCAGTCCCACCAAGCAAGGAGTGGGAGTGGGGCAAAAAACACTTTGGAGGTGTCTGCTTGTCTCTGATGCCTTTGCTGTTCAGTGAAGGACTGCCCCAGTTCGGGTAAAGGAGGAGTTCAAATTTGGGTGTCCCTGTCCCCATTCATCCCTGAGGTTCCTTCAGACGCATGTTCAGGGTATGCAGACTGCCAAACCAACCCCCCCATGTGATCCATCACTGTAAAGCCACTAGTTTGGGGGGGGGAGGTTTAGACCCCCAGGTCTAAAAAAGGTCCCCCAGGCCCCCCACACCTTCCAGGCAGCAGACTCTCAGGTCTAAAAAACATGGTGAAACAAGGAAACCATGAGGACCCTCTCTTGTAGCACGTGGCCACTACAGTCCCTTCCTTCCAGAGCTCCCATCTGGCCTTATTAAGCATGGGCCTAACACATGGATGTCACGTGTCCCTCTCCCTGTATATTTAGGCATGGCCACAAAGAGTGAAATGTGAGCTTTGGCCAGCAACCCTAGTTGCTGGCAGCACCTACAAAGTCTGGAAATACAGGCACCCAGTGTCTGCAGGAACCGAGGCATCCGTCCTGCACCACCCTGCTCCTTTGCAGGCTCCCTCCTTGCCAGCAGCCTCACGCTGACAGGCAGAGCTCAAGACTGGCATATGCTGGAGCCATCACCAAAAGCAGGCCCTCAAACTACCAATTCACTTGCAAATAAATGGCCCAGAGAAAAATGGACTCCCTTGCAGAAATTCCCACGTGTGTTGAGAGCAGATGCAAGCTCAGCCCACGCAGTAGTCCCTCTTACCTCAGGTGGATGGCAGGCCAAAGTCCTGGGGGAGGCGCCGTGCCGCCCGCGTGTCCCATTGGCCACCCGCAGTGCAGGCCATGGGCCCTGAGCTTGCCTGGACAGCAGGAGAGCAGGGATGCTCAGCCCCAGAGTCCTGCAGCCCCCTAGGCATGTGGCACAATCCCCAGGACAAGGGCAGCTTACCGAGGCATGTGGCTTTGCGAACACATGAGGTGGCAGCCCTGGTTCACCTGGGGGTCCACAGAAAAGGGCAAAGCAGCAGGTACTACTGTAAAGGGAGGGAGAAAAGCAGGGAAGGAGGTGGGGATGGCTCCTACTTCCAGGCAGCAGCAGCAGGAACACACCCAGTTCTCCCACACTTTCCCCTATGGGCTCTCCATCCTGGTCGTGCAATAGGCTGGCCTCCATTCCCAGTACATTTAATCCTGCCTGCTTTCCCAAGAGACCTTAAGTGATAACTCTAGACAGCGAGTACCTACCATTATCTCTGAGAGCTGGAGCTTGGAGAAACACCAAGGCCCCGAAAGCACTGAAAACTGCAAGAGAAATACTCGTCTTTCTGCCTGGGAGAACCTCCCTCCCTGGGACTGACAAAGCCAATGCTCCTCCTGCTGCCTAAGGAGGGCCAAACGGCCAGTGACTTGTTTAGCTTTCTGTGGAAACTGCTTGCCACAGCACTGGCTGGCTGACTGCTAAACAAGAGGACGTCTCTGCTTGCACCAGCATAGCCTCCTCCTCACACTCTGCACAACGACAGCCCAGGAAAGGGAGCCAGCATCCCGGACTCCAAAGCAACTCCCCAGAGAGTTCCCTGGGCTCCCACCTCTCCCAGCAGGCAGCCAGCTGCGACCCACCACCCGCCTAACGCCAACGTGCCCGCCCTCAAGCCAGACACGGAAAGACTGGAGGAGCAGGTCTGTGTCGACTGGAATCCAGAGCCAAATACACCCTTAACTTTGCATGTCTTGGGAAACCACCCTGGATCAAGAGGCGGAAAGCTGGTATTTGTCTTAAGGCAGGGCTTAGATTTCCACATTGCAGCAGAACCCAGGTTTGAGACCTTTTAGGCCAGAGGCTGCCCTGACCTTTAGTGAAGAGCAGTTCCTATCGTGAGGTTTTGCGGCCCACTGACGAGACTGGATGTGTGAGGACAGGCGTTAGGGAAGTGACTCACCAGGGCTCCCAGAGCAAGGCCGAGCTCTCCGGCTGTCCCACACGCCAGGGCTGCTGAGCCGAGAGGACCGGAGGGAAGACTGGAGAAGGACAAATGACCTTGAAATCAGCTCCCTGCGTGCATGTAGCAGAGTCCTGCTCCACAGAAGGAAACAGCACCTTTCTCTACTGGGGAAAAGTACAGCAGGTCTAAAAGTGCCCAGGGCAGCCCTGCAAGGCCGAGCAGAGGCAAGGAAGCCAAGGGGAGCTAAACATTTTAGGATGACACAAATGGATGCATATTGCCCCAATCCCACTTCCAAGTGCCACCCGAGATAGTATGTCCTCATGCAGTGAGCTGGATCCATTCAAACTGATTTTAAAGCCCTGCTACCCTGGATCTGTTCTCCATGCCAGCTTTAATGTAACTACAGTCTAAGCGAAAGGCAGCACTGGATGAAGGAAGAGGACAGGTTAACATAGAAGCTGGAGTTTGGCAGATGGGAGATGGGGCTGGGAAAGCAACCAAAATTTTATATAAAACAAGTAAGAAAGTACATTTCCTTTTCACTGTTGTGAAATGGCCTTGTCCACAGAAAAAAAAGGCCGAACCAGAACTGACAGTGACAACCAGCCAAACCAGTCCTTTGATCTGGAAGGGCTTTCCACACACAGAGAAGCAAAGTGGTGCAGATCACTCAGGTACTCTGCCAAGAGACTGGCAGAAGAGAAAAAAAGCTTCCTTCCCCCCTTCCCCTCGGGTTTAAAATAATCACCATATACAAAGCAGTAATAAAAAAAAGCAAAAAACAAGGAGCTGAAGGGAAAGAAAAGGTCTGAATTCAAGCTTGCTCAGTAGGAGCGAGGCAGAGGGCCTGAGCTGAGGTCCTGGATTGTGAAAGGGCCCATTCAGTCCCCATTGTCAACAAAAATAAAGCTCCTGGCTCTCAGCACATTGCTGTCCTCTAAAGAGCAGGGCTTCAGTGGCTCTGATGGGAAGATCAAGCACCTCTTCCGGCCCAAATCATGGCATTATCTCATCAGAGCAACACACAAACTCGCCCAGAGCTGCTCCCATTCCATGGTTGGAAATGAGTCCTTCTGGGTTGGTACTGGTTCATGATGGCCAAACCCAAGGCCACGAGGGGGAAAATTCGCCCTGCATTGTGTTTCCTTAAGACAGATGTTGAGCAAAACGATTGCCTGAAATAGCCTCAACTTCAGCTATTCCAGAACTCTAAATCAAGCTGTGCCCCATCCAGCCCAGAGGCCAGCAAGGGGCCTTCTGAGTCAGCTCAGACACACGGCTCTCTTGCTGTACAGCAACGGACAGAGGCAGATGATGTCTTCACATTAAACTCAGCCTGGCCAAGGCCATTGCCTCCTTTCCCAAGCCCTTCAAGTCAGGGAACAGAGCATGGGGATCTCACTGACAAAACCTTTCTTCAGCTGCACCCTCCTTGCAGCAAATTCTCCCGCGCCTGATGTGCGCTGAGCGTCCAAGAGCTACAAGCCAGCGGACTGCTCCAAATCCACAGGTGAAGCCTCCAAAGGATGGAGCCAGGCAGTGCCCCTTTCCGGCGCAGGAAAAGCTCCTCACCTCTGAGCAGCACCCCGTTTCTGCTATGCTACTTATGCCAGTTCGGAGCTGCTCATGGGTTCTTCTGCACAAGCAGCACAGCTGTGCTGCCCCTACCTATCCCGGGCACACCATGGGGGACACCAGTGCTGCTACGGATGCTGCGGATAGCCCTGCTCACCACATCCCCACGCCAATGGCCAGCAAACCAGGGGCCTTCTGAAACTCCAACCACCAAGGCAGCTTGGTTCACAGGGCCTGCGAGAGAGTGGGGCTTTCTTGAAAACAGACTAAGAGAAACAAACTTAACTGCTCCAATGTGCTCCACATAGGCTCTTGTTTGTCCCATCACTCCACTGAGATCTTGTGGAATCCTTCACTCCTCCTGCTATGCTCTCCAGGAGGGCCAGATCCTCGGCTCATGCAAGCCAGGACAGCTCTTCTGTCTTTGCTGGAGCCGAGCCTTGGTCCTTTGCCAGCTGCAGTCAGAGGGCACATTATCACGGGCACACACACACACTTCTGCACTATGTCATAGGCTTGCCCTGCTCAGCTGCTCGTAACAACCTCAGCTTCTCAATGATGCTCCTGCGCAAGCTCATCACGACAGGGAACAGCTTCAGCCTCCACAGCCCCAGCTTGCCAATTCTCGTGGGCAGAGAAAGAGCAAAGCGAAACAGAAACGGGAGGGTGAGCAAGCAGGGGGGATCCTGCATCTCTGCCCCACCAGCTGCCTGCAGAAAGGCTGACCCACACGGTGCAAACACACAGGCTCCCTTCAGCACCTGCACTCCCCTCATCCCCCTCCAACCAGCGCTTACCGCAGAGAGCCCAGCCTACAACTAGTGCTGCCAGGGAAAGAAGAGAAGAAATGCAGGAAGCCTCTTTTGTGTGTGTGCAGTAATCTTGGCTGAAAGAAGTCCTCAGATGAATAGCTCGCTGCTTTTAGAAGTGAGGCAAGGTCTTACTGTTCCACGACCCACAGCACCATCTGAGACTCACAGTCCACATCATGCCAGAGTGGGGCAGCACAAACTGGCATCCACCCTTGATACCTAGTAGCAGATGTCTCAGCAAGGTCCCACTGGACGTAGCTAAGCCCTGCACGTGGCATCACTCAGACTAGCAGGAGGGACAGAGACTGTACTTCCGCAGAGAATGAAACTGCTTGCAACTGGTTTTTGTCCTCTCACATCTTATTCTTTATTGGGCTGAATTATGAGCAGCACCAGCCTCTATCAGCCACTTTCTAAAGTTAGCCACTACCCCTGCCAGAAGAGTCACTGAGGAGAAATGTATAAGAAAAAAAAAAAAAAGGCAAATACATTCCAGAAGACCTAGTTCATAGCACTGCCAAAGCTGAGCTAAAGAGTCGATTGCCAAAGCTGATTTTCCCCTCCTCACTCTGGGTCATACAGGATATCAGGCTGATTCATTCTATAGCTCCTTTTCTGCATACAGGATAGAGCATAGGAAATAGCCAGGGCTGACTGCTTAGCAGACCTGCACTGAGAGCTTCCTTCCACCTACTGTGTGTGCTGCTAATTCCCTTCACAGCCGTCCTCATTAATAAAAACACAACATAACAAATGGGAACTGCACACACATACCTTGCCCAAATTCCTTCAATACTGCCTGATCCTGAGTCACCACCAGCGAGTAACTGTTGCCATGCAAGGAGGAGGACACAGTTATTAAATTAATAGGGGCTGCTTAACATGGCTACAAATATACCCAAGTTCTTTGTGCCTTAGTGAGCTAATAAGGCATGTGCTAATTGCATTAATTCAGACAAGCCCAGCGTGCCCGCAGGGCAAAGAGAGAGGAGGGCACAGCAAACCCAGGCGCTTTCGCAAGAGCTGTGCAGGAGCAGAAGGTACTTGTCTTGACATGGCTTCAGGAGGAGCAGTGAGGGAGCGCGGCGAGGCGCGCTCGGGCGCCTGGTTAACACACTACCTGGTGAACATGCCTTGTTCCATCATCCTGGCCTCGTGACGGGATGCCCTTTCCAAGCAGCAAGCTGGCTTGTCCCTTCTGACGCCCCCCCAGCACATGGGGAGCCCCTGGCTGGCTCCTGCACATGCCCCGAGCCAGGCGGCCGTGCAGCTGCACAGGCAGCACAAGGGAGAGATGCCAGCTCCTCGGCGCGAGCCTGACCTGGCTGGGCAGTGCCCCTGGCTCTGCAGACCCGTCTGGCAGTGGGAGGGGAAGGGGGCGTTCAGCGTTCACCTCCCACATCCAAAAAGGAAGGGGCTCTTCAGACAGCAGAAGAGGGGAAAGCCACGGCAGGGAGAAGCGGAAGGATGGCAGGAAGGAGGCTCGATCTGGGCACAGTTCAGAGCTGCTCAGAGAGCAGCCTCTCGTGCCCGCAGCCCAGTGGTCCCCAGAGCCCTCACCTTGGTCATGCTGGAGGGGAGCCCCCGTGGTGTCAGCCCTGCTCACGCTGCGTCTGCTGGCGCTGCCACCGCTGCCTCCTGGCCACGCGGGAGGGAGGGGAAGAGGAAGAGGAGAGGAAGTCGGTCGCATTTCTTTGCATTGCCAGGGACACGTGCTCGCCGAGCAATTTCTAAAAGCCTGCGCGTGTTCCTGCGGACACTAGGGGACTGCGTCGGAACAAAGCAAAACTCGTTTCCCCACTCTGTCCCCGCCTATCTTGACACCAGGGGCATCTGGCCATGCACGTGGCTGGCCCTGGGGGGACAGAGAAGCCATCACCTCCCACCAGGGATTCAGCTAACACCATATCAGGCATTTTTTAACCTGCAGAAAATGCTTCTCTCTCAGTCCATGTAACTTTCCCAACCAAGGCTGTGGCTGCCCAGTCATTCTAGTCTAGCATAAATCTCAGCCACTGACAGAAAGGAGAGAGCTCTCTTCTGCCAGCAGCTGAGTAACTCCTTTCGGCAGGGCCTGTCCCCAGTGTGGCTGCACACGTGGCTGTGCTGGAGCAAGTCGAGAGGCAGGCGTGGGCACCGGGGACAGCCCAGCAGCAGCCCAAGCACACGGCTCATGCTGGGACCAGGTACCCTCACCTTGCACACTGACTGATGGAGCCCTGGAGCAACCACAACAAAATATTATCAAATCACCTCTGCCTGGAAGTGAGGAGCAGCCCTTGGCTTCCATCTGCTGAACAAAAATGATGCAGAAAACCTAGGGAAAGAACAGGGTACTTGGAGGGCACCTTCCCAGATTTCTAAATCCTTCTAACAGCTCTGGCTAGGACACATCTTTCTTGGGAAGGTGCCTTATGCCATTATATCCCACTGCTGCAAGCTGAGTGTGACTCATGCTCTTGCTGCACTAGAAAAAAATGCTAGTTGAACGGCGTGTTAAAGCAACGTGCTTTGTCTCTCTACCACAGGCCAGCACGGGACACTGCTGCTGCTACTGCCAGTCCCTCTGCTGCACAGGTACATGAATTTATCCGCTTCCTTATGCCAAGAGGAGTTGAAACTGCTCACAACAATGCAAAACAGTTCCTTACTAAACACACAACAGCAGTGCCATACAGGTCACACTCTTCCTAAAGAAATTAGCACTTCCTCAGGGGAAATTTGTTCTTGCTCCCCAATGAGCTGAGAATCACTGACGACACTGCGACCACCACCTGGCAGTCACCAAGTGTGTGGCACAATCCAGTGCCCGTCTCACCCAAAGCGCTGTAAGTCACTGGAGACTCCAGCTGGCTCTGAGAAGCTCCCAGAATGGAGCAACAGGCTTAGGAGGCTAAAGACAAATAATAATAATAATAATAATAATAATAATACCCACACACAGCGTTGCATCGTACATCGACTCCACTACCTCTCTCCCACAAAGCGGCCCCGGACCCGGCACGTTGCTCGGCCTGCCCGGGAGCCGCCTGGCAGCCCGCGCCCACACACGGCTCAGCAGCAGCCGCGCTTGTTCCTTCCCTTCTCCAGAGCCAAATTCAGACCATCTGTTGAAGTATTTCTGCAAATCAACCTTCCCTCAGGAAGGGCCGGGGGCTGAGTTTAGTTATTTATATAGTGTCTGGCATTTCTGTAGCACTTATCACTTCAATATCCAAGCTATTTCCTTCCAGCTCTGAAGAACTAAAGCAGGGCATCAGTGAGTCTTCACAGTAACTTTTCTGCAAAAAAAGTGATGCTGCAAGAAAGCTGCTCAGGTCAGGCACATATTTTGCTGCTAACGAAGTACGTGGGACTGTTCATGCAAAGGCCAACACAATATGTTTTATGTCCTTTAGAAGAATTACTACCCATATAAAATAGACTCCATAAACAACAGCTGTTCCCAGAGAACAAGATGAACCAACAAGTGTTCCTGCTGCCTTACGGAGGCGAGCGCTGCTTATCCAGGACATGGAGAAGGAAGCTATGCCTGTGCTTGAAAAGACTGACACAAAACTAAAAGGGAAAGGGAAGCGCCCAGAAGGAGAGGCTGTTTATTATGGTGGATCACCCGGCCCTGCCGCTGCCGTTTGCAAACAAGTGGCAAAGCCCGGAAAGGCAGCGCGGCTCTCCCTGTCAGATGGCAGGAGGCAAGGCCGGAGATGGATGTTTTACTGCTTATCCAAGGTCATGCTCCAAGGCTGCAGCAAAAGGGGGTAGCATCCGAATTCAGGATGAGTCCCTGAAGTTTCCTGACTCTGAAAAGTACCTCCTCCTTCTTTTCTTCCATATGCACTCCAAACCATCATGCTACAAGGAACATATAGCTGAACAGGGCACCAAACTCACTCCCAGCTTGCACATAACCTTGGGGCAGGTGTTTCCCTCCCATCCGCTACCCAGCAGGAGACAGGGAAGTGCACACATCTTCTCTGCCCCAGTATTGCAAGCAGGACACCCAGCAAGGGGCTCAGGTGCTGTGGTCTTAGGGAGGCAGCGCTCAGCAGCAGCAGTGACAGATGTGCTGTTCCACACTGCAGAGGCCACATGCTACCACCTCCATGCACGCAATTATTCAAGCAAATCCAGTGCTCATCCTAGCTAGGAGCTTTGAGATCACCCAGCAGAGCCCCTTGCTAAATAAAAAGGATCGACTGGAAGCTGCGACTGAACTCAAAAATGAGAAATCAGAGCAACAAGACTAGGTTCTTGCTTGATTGAAGCTCAAGAGATCACTCTTACAGCACCTCTCTCCTAGCAAAATGACCTGCCAAAGGTCTCACGTTCTTGTGCCATAGCTAAACAGCATGCAGCCCCCCTCCCCGAGCACAGCGAGGAGAGGAGCTTCTGCAGCAGAACATCCTCCTCCCTTTTATAACCTGGTTTGAAAATCCAAGCAGGTCTCCAGTTGTGAGACCAGTCTTTTCCACTTTCTGTCAGCTTCTGCCTCCTTCCCCTGGGCACATGCTTCCTCCCAGATGAGAGAGTACACAAGGTAAAGCTGTGGGTTCCCACTGCCTCAGACAGCATGAAAAAGGCTCCCTGGAAAGAGAAGAAAAAAAAAAGAAAAAGGAAGGCAAGGCACAAATGGCTTCACCAAAGCAGCCTTGCCAAGATGGCCATGACTCAGTGCAGACTGCAGACTGCTCTCGTGTGGGGAGCAGCACCATGACACAGTGGAGAAATAATTTATTTAAAAAGGTGGCACACGCAGGCATCAGCAGAGAAATTCACCCACGTTGAAGTCATCCTCTCTCCTCCTGGTCACTGGAGAAATGCCACAGAGCCAAGAAAGACAAGACATGCACACAGCGCTCGCAGCCCGCCCCACACTAGCACAGCACCAAAGGAAAGAGCGCGGCACAGGGAGGCACAACAGGGTACAGCCACCTGGCTGCAACAGCACCAGTGTGGGCACCACTCGCGTAAGGGCTTTGCAAAATAAACCTAAGATTGCATTCCTGTGAACAGCTCTCCGTGGGCTCCATTAAACAAAGATCCAAAGAGACCCCTCCCCAAGTTAAATAAACTGCATCCCATCACATTTCCTCTGGCACAGGAAACAAGCATCCCTTACTGGGTACCTTTCCCCTTCTCAAGCAAATAAACTTCATGGGGGCAACCATCAAGACAGAGCAAATATTTAATGTTTTTATTTGCAGATGTGTAAGAGACAGAGGTGCCAGAGCCAGACAGAAATCCAAACTGCCCAGAGTGACAAGGTCTTTCCACTGGGTTTGTTTGGGTTCTTGCCTTGTTTTCTAAAGCTTTTGCGTCCCCGTTGCTTTATCTTGACAACAACTGGAACAACCTGCAATCAACCCTGCAAGGTTAAAACAACACCCAGTTTTATATTGGACAACTCAATCCTCCTCCTCCTTCCTGCTAGCTTTGTGCTGGAAGGCAAACAGAAGGGGGCAGGAAAAAGTTACTTATCTCCTGTTAGGATTAGCTGGAGCAACTCAGCGTCAGCTCTAGCACTCTGCCATGCCACCATGCAGGGGCTGGATATTGATTCCCCCTCTGATAAGGCACAGCAGAGGGCTCAGCCTTGCAGAGGGCTTCACGTGGCTGCGGCGCCAGCGAAGCAGACGTGCATCACCACAGCGGGCGCCTCTTCGCAGCCGCCTGTCACTTCCAGTCATGCCTCCCTCCGGAGACACCTTCGCTGCAGATGGTCGAGGCAAGTGGCTCCAGCGAGGCTAGAGCCCATGCAGCCATTCATGAGAAATGCACAATAAACCCTACGCGCTGTGTACGGCACATTCATGCGCAAGGGAAATAAACCCAGCATGCTGGCTTGCACAGCCAGCATTTGTCACTCATTTGCCATTGTAAGTAATTGCCATGTTTCCACTTGTAACTTTGCAGATGTTTGGATACAGCAAAGAGAGCACAATGCTGCCAACAAAGGGGTCAAAGCATTTCTCCAATACACACCAAATTAGAGAAGCAGGGTAACATATACCCAGAGGCAGAAGGCATAACCACTCCTCATTTACCTGCAATAGCAGGAGGCAGGGCACAGGGGCCAGGTAGATCCTTCCCCATTCTGCATTTCTATTACTGAAAGAAAACCAAAGATACATCTCATTGTGCATTACTACGTATTTAAACAGGTGAGCAGAGTTAAGGCAGGCAACCAGAAGATAAGCCCGCCCAACTGAAGGCCTCTCAGGATATTAATAAACTTATAAATGACAGGTTAAAGAGGCTCCATGCCTGGGCTTTTCATGCAGCCCGAGGGCTTGCACACTGCAGTCTGGCCTCTGCTGCTGCAAGCTGAAGTGCTCCACTGCCTCTGGCTCAACTGCATAATTCACTCCTGTCACTGGCCAAGGTGCACAGCTCCAGGACACCGTGGACCGGAGAGGCGGTGCGGGGGGGAAGCAGAACAAAAACAAAACAAAACAGCAAAGAACAGACACACTCCAATGAAAAGGAGAGCCAGGAAGAAGGCGGGCTTAGGAGAGATGCCTATCTTTGCTGAAATAACCCACGCCACAGAAACTCCCTTGATCAAGCATTTGCATCCTTATGTGACACACGTGATCTACAGCAAGTGGGACTGCAAGGAAACTCGCTGTCCCAGCTGCTCTAACCATGGTTTGGTTACACATTACCTCTCCAGGATCTCCTGAAAACACAACAAAAAATATTCTGCATTTCCCTCTCCACCCCTGTTCCGCTAGCCTTGGGGCCTAGTTCAAGGCTGTTTGATGTCATTCCAGCAGCACAGTACGATTTTTAGGTAGATGGAAGCAGCCCGTTACAGATGCGTGCTGGGCCTTGACGGCACTGGAAAGTTGGCAGCGTGAGCAGCTCGCGACTTCCCGCCTCCACGCTGGCTCAAGGATCAAGTGACAAAAGTCGGCATCATGCTGGGATGAGGCAGACCGGCCACGGGCCAGCATGAGGCAACACGATCTCCTCCACAGCCCCGCTCAACCCCCTTCACAGCCCAGCTCACTGCTGCTGCATTTTCGTCTCTCCCCACACATCCAGCCCCACCAGCCTTCAGCCCCAGAAAGCTCCCAGGAACAACCCGCTTTTCAGCAGCTCCGGTGAATTTGGCAATGACCCACCAATAACAGTGTATTTCCAAAAGACACACAGTCAGGGGAAGGAGACAGCTGAGAGGTTTGGCAGCATCCGTGAAATCCGTGGCACCTTGGCCACTCCTGCAGCAAAGCTGGCTCCCGCTCCTGCCCTTGGAGAGGAGCGGAAAGGAAGATATTTCAGTGCTACACCACACCTAGGTGCTTCTTGGCGAGCCAGGAGAGATTCATTAGTCACTCCTAGGAGAGACTCCTCAATTCTGGCTGGCTGAAGATTATTCAAATACAATCCAGAGCATCAAGGAACCATTAATCATTTTCAAGGTTGCACAGGCATCACATAGCAAGGCTGTTTCCCAGATCAGGCATTGTCCCTACCTTACTGCAACCACTGTTTCTAAGGAAGCTGCTGGGTCCCTAGTCAGGGGCAGTTTAGATGCTGGCTATAAACGTGGTTAACTCCACCCAGATACGACATGTTTTCACCTCTGCTTTTAGCCTAAAAAAAGAAAAAAAGAAAAAAGAAATCCCTGCTGCCCTCCAGAAAAGCTCTTCCCTCCTGATGTATTTCACAACCCTCGGCACGACGTTGCGCAGAAATCACTGTATGGGCGCGTGAAAGGCCTGGGGCTCCCAGGGGAGGCTCTGCCGGCTGCCGGGCTGTGGCGAAGGGAGCGCGGGTGCAGCCAGGCCCCCAGGGCACGGCAACCCCGGCAGCTTGGCCACAGGCCACGGGTCACCTTGGCCCTGCCGCAGGCACGCAGCGGGAAGCCCACGCGGGCAGGGGGTCGCTTCCATGCGCAGCCATCGGCGCCCATGGGTGTTCACCCTCACTCCTGTCCACTCACTTAAATTTTGGCAGAAAACGGGGAGCAAACAGCCTTTATCCGACAGGCTGTTGGCGGCTCCCGCTCCCTTGTCACCTAAGACGGCGCGTGGCGGTGGCGGGAGGGCCTGGCGGGCGCCGGCATCCCGGGAAGACATTAACAGGATTGCTGGGCATCCTCGCGGGCACCGGCTCCGCTCCTGAGCGCTGCCCGCCCGGATTTACGAGGTGTCCCCCGGCCAGCCCCGCCGCCACTGAGCGCCCTCCAAATGGGACAGCCCTCCTCGGTGACCGCTGGGATCCAACGGGCACCGGCAGCACCGCCACCCTCCCCAGCGACCGTTGGGGCCAACGGCCGCGGGCATCGCGCCGATCCTCCCCCCGAGTGACCGTTGGGGCCAACGGCCGCGGGCATCGCGCCGATCCTCCCCCCGAGTGACCGTTGGGGCCAACGGCCGCGGGCA